>JARHVA010008081.1:332500-558783 GCA_037957365.1 Torreya grandis
CAATTCTAAAATCCATCAAAAATTACATATAGGAATTTAAGTACAAAACCAACCTATGAATATATGAATGCCAAGGAAGCTGAATTAATTTTTTTCTTAAGTCATTGACACCTTCTCCTTTTATCTCATACTATATGTATGACATGTGTCATGCCTTATAACCTCCTTCCCCTTTATTTTACTCTTCTCCATAAACTTACTCACTACATCTTCTCTTCCATTAATGGCACACCTAATAACTAAAAATATCCATGAAAAAGTAGATCAACAGAACCCCACTATGCCATAGTCTACCACCATGTAGCCAATAGCCAATCACCTTCATGATTTTCATAAAATCATTGTTAATCTAGAGTTAATGATTGATTATAAACCCTAATCATCTTGGGACTTATAAAATACACAGTAAAATAATCATTAAATAATCTAAATAATATTTTGATGTCATTGACTTAGCATAATTCCATCAAGTCATAATAACCAACATTTATTCCATGCAAGGTCTAATATTGACTAGTTAATAATCATTATATTTCCATGTAAAGTCCACTATCAGCTACTCATAACATATTGACCATATAGTATGGTAATATAATTATGTATTAAAAGACTTTTGTTTAATGTTATCAAGTTATCCATAAACAAACTCTCTGCAAACATAATGATTTACCTTAACCATTTAATCAATATATTCATTGTCTTATATATTTTGAATATTAAACATTTGGTCAATATTTAGTCACATACAAAGATATTTTAAAATAATTCTATTTATATCTTTTGATATTAGGATATACATATATTATAATAATAATATTTTAATTATTATTATTACTTTAATCCTATAGAGCAAGTAACAATAATGGAATCTATTTGTACTTATTATATCAATACATACATAACACCAAATCATTAAACTATGTAATTATACCCAATAAAGAATTAAGGTAAGTAAAAAAATATACAAATTCACTCATTAAATGAAGCAATTACATCATATAAGATAAGCTACATATGACTACAAAATTAATGAAATCACTCAAACAAATTTACATGATCATCAAAATAAACTAGATTAGTGAAATCATGTAATCACATAAAATTATCTAAGAAAACAAAATATCAAAACAATCATTCAAATAGAAAATAAAACATACCACAATTATCTACTCAAATAATTAATTATGAAACTAGATATACTATGTGGTGTGTGCAAGGGTTTATTGGTTTATTCTTTATCTTCCCCAAGCATCTCCATCTAAACCACCCTCTCTGATGATATTCTACCTCCATCACACTCTGAGGTATGGATATGTCATGTATCCACCTCACAACAATAAAGATAGTTATCCTGAAACATCAGTATATCCATAAAATAATGATGTATAATGAACAAACATGACTATAATGTACATAATGTAAAAGTACTTCTAACTTATAATAACTAATCATGTAAATTAAACATCACATAATAGTCCCATAATCAACATATGACATAAAACTTAATCAAATATTAGTTAATAAACTAATCAACCATAATAATCCATATATCAAATAGGTTATTCAACTTAGAGATAAATTGTGATGTGACGTTTAGTATGTTTATCATTTGTCTCAATATTCATGATAATTCTATCAATAGGGAGAATATGATATGTTGTGAAATCTACAATAAGATGAAAAATTAGATTCATGCAAGTATTTTTACATATAATAGTGTTTTAACCTATTTTTTCTACAAAACATACAAAATTATTATGATTATGTAGATTCAAAACTAGAGAATATCTTAATGTTAAAGATGCATAATAATTAACAATTCTAATTTTGACAATTGGTGAATATTAAAAACTGCTATTTTGGAAAACACAAAGAAGAGAAATACTTAACTCAATCATAAATTTATATAGACTATTATAAGTGTTTAAAAGTGTAAATAAGTAAGATATGTAATTATGCATGCACAAAATTAAGAACAAAATAAGAAACTACTTATGGACAGGTTTATTATAAATGTATATGGGTGTAAATTAATCAAATTCATTGACTATGTACTTATCTTAATTGGATATGAAAGAGGAATAATAAGAAAAGATAAATAAATTATAAATATGGAAATAATATTTTAGTGGTAGAGTTATATAATATTTATAAATAGGAAAATTATAAGTGGATATGAGTGCAAGCCACTCGATACCATTGACCATGGACTTCTCCATATTGACAAGGAAAAAAATTGATCGATGCACCTTTTAAGATTACATATGTTGAGAAATTTGAGATATCACACTTTGAATTATACCATGTAAAAATAATTTATGTATTATGTTGTATTTGAAACCCTAAGTGAACTTTTATAGATTGAAAACCTATAAAAATAGGGGAGTGTAATTGGCTAATATGGCCTCAATCACTCCCTTGATGATTCATCCCTACCTAATGTCCAATACTCTAATGAGGGAAATCAATCATGTGTAGTTATGCCACATATATTGAATGTGTAATTGTGATATTTAAACTATATTTATGCATCTATAAAATGGATTTGATGCTTGACAATGATAACTCTTAACTTGCTTTGAAATAAATTGACTTGGCTTATGGATGTTGCTTGTGAATGATATTCAATTTGGAGAGACTAGGGAAGATTTACTCAATGTGCATAGTGTGAATGATTGAGATAAGTGAATTTAAAGTGGGGGAAATTAATTAACTTTTATTTGAATCTATATTTTAAAAAATTAATAATTTTATTTAGCTAACCATCTAAAATATGTGGGAAGCCCAAGAATAATGTTTTGAATTTCTAAAACTAGTTATTATATCATGTAGAACACAACCAGTCTAAGTGGATAAGAGCATGTAAATTATCCTATCCACCTAGGGTATACCTTTAAAAATAAATTAGGGAGACCTATCCTAAAATTTAAATGGCTTGAGGGTGATTTAAATAATATTAAGCATTTGGATTTGAAATTTATGTGTATCAATGATGGAAAAAAGAGTATCCTACATATATATAAATGTCTTAGATGAATATAAAATGAGAATCATGTATTTATGTGCAAGTCATGAAGTTTAGGATATTTTAATAATTATCATTATAAATTACTCATGAAAAAATTAATGTGTTTACATTCGTGAAGTAGCCATCTTTTCATTCTGAAATTTGAAAAACATTCAATTTTGAAATTTTTTAATTTTGAAAAAGAAAGGAAATAGTACACCTATATTTAGATGAAGTAAACATTCCATGTAAATTGTAAATGATTATGAATAACTATTCCCCCTTATTTGAGAGTGATTGAGTTAAAATTTAAATAACTAATCAATATATTGAGTTGAAAAATGTCTTATTTTAACTCCAATGAATATGTAATATTAATTTATGTACTAATCCACAAATGTGTAACCATGATAGGTTTTCTTCAATTGATTCCAATGTTATTTATTGTCATTATATTCAAACATACATCACCCATAAAAATAATAGATTTACACAATGGGTTCACTATAATTAATTCCATGGCCATTAAGTGATATTTAACCTCAACATACAATACCAACAAAATATTGAATCACACCATTCAATATCTTTTTTTCATGATTGGAAGAGAATTAATAATATTTACATCTTTGCAAGATTGAATTGAATATTTTTCCTTTGAAATTATATCTTTACATTTGTAAATTTTAATAAACATTACCCTCAATGAGTATCATACTCCTTGAATTTATGTCAATGATATAGAATGGTATGTATCTATATTCTCAATTGTAATTTTATTTTCAACCTATAACATTTACATATGCCCATGAATGTGCATTCAAGTCTATATAACTACATGATTTGAGTATTTTAAAATTGATTTCATATGAATGTCATATGGTCTTATAATATATATGATTATTCTAATATTTATCATGTGTTTATTTTTTGAATAATTAGAATTTTTGAAAACTTGTAATTTATTATAGAATCCACTTATTTGTTACTTTGAATCTTTCAAACCTTTCACTCTATTATTTTTTAAACCCTTACTCTTTACCAAATATTATTTTAACATTTTCATGGAGGCTTAGATCTCTAAAATAAGCCCACCATTATGCCCCCATTTTGAGATGAGGGATGTAGCCTACAAGTCACTCATCTAAAAAGAAAAGTTAAGTATATCATGTGATAAATATAGAATCATGTAATCATGAGGAGAGTATGTCACCATATAGAAGAAATTTTAATTTTAAACATGTAACATATTGAATTTAATCCATAAAAGTGTCATTTCTAGATATATTTATTATTAAATAAATTGGTAAAGTAACCATCTCTGAATTAGACTACACATTAAACATTCTTGATGTGTATCATGGAACTAGTAATCAAGAACCACTATAAAAACACATAGTGTCACACAATGTCATACAATAAGTCTAAAGGATGCATATAATTAACATGAGTAATGCACCAAAAAAAAGGCCAAGAACTACATGAAAAGGACATTAATTATGTCACAACTAAAAAATATGATCAAATATTGTTAAATAACATAGGGCTAATGGATATAAGAAATGGAAATGTTTATGTTGGATATTTTTCAATGGTGTCATGGAGGATCCCTAAAGATTGGATAAAGTTCCTTGATATTCTAAGTGATAATGACAAAGTGTGTAATGTGCTTATCATAATATGTTTGAAGGATACTTAGTTGATCTTCAATTTTGGCATAGTTTGAGATGATTAGGGATGAGTCTAAAGTATTTATCATATGATAAGGGTCATATCAGTGGTCAAGGATGATTGGAGATATTATTTGTATGATTTTAGCTCACTCCGTTCATCATTGTTCTCATCTAGACATTTTGGGTCCAATGGCAAAAAAATTGAGTAGGTAGTTTGATGACATCACCACTGACACATGTTGATGAGTCAGGGGGATTTATTCATATGGTTGTGATAAAATTGGTCCCTAGTTACTATTATCTAAATATTAGGTCATGCACATAATCACATAAAACTATATGCAAGTACAAATTTGGGCTCCCATGAATTTTCATAGTGTTTTCCCATACTTCCAAATTTGTAATGTGGTAAGAAGAGCTAAGTAAGCATTTTGATGTAGTTATATATCAAACATGTGGAAATTCTAGGATAAGGTGATAATATGGATTTATTTGTTTTTTTACCTACTTTATTCTCACTAAATTTTAGGTTAAGCACCATAGCGTGACAAAAGATATACATGTGCAAGGTTGGGCTTCCGGGCATTTTGATAGTGTTTTCTATGTTCAAATAAAGTTAAGTAGTTTGTTAATGTAATACCTCAAAAATTTGAAGGTTTAAATATTATATTGATGTATGGATAGAATATCCTATTTGATAATATTTTATGTGCTAAATTTTAGATCATGTGACTAAGTGCAAGAAAAGTTATGCAAGAGAAAATTTGGCCTCACATGTAAGTTCTAAGCATAGTTGGTTCTATGACAAAAGATTTTAAGAAGGAATTTTAATGGTGATATATATATATATATATATATATATATATATATATATATATATATATATTAAGTTTTAAATATAAATTTTATATATGATTGGATTCCTCTTTGAAAGGTGATAATATGGTCTAAATTTTAAATCATGCATCTCAGTGCAAAAGAAATTACTAAGGTTCAATGTTGGCTACTCAGATTAGAATGGTCCCCATAGTTAGTATATTTTGAATGAGTTAAATATTGGGAAAAAATGAAGATTTTTTGTTTCAAGGGTGATCATATATTTTTTTTATCTAATGGTGCATGTTGAGTGAGATGGTAAGAAGTTCATAATGTTTAATAGTTAAAGTGATCAGAAGGCATGTGAGGGTGCCAAGTGTCATGATCTTAGGGGTTCTGAGCAAGATCAAATAATAATCACTATAAGATAAGGGAATAAATAATAAAAATAAATAAATGGAGTGAATTGATTGAAATTTTATATATTTCATGAGATGAGGTCAACTTTTAGATTTTCAACTGTGACCATTTACATTTGAATATTTGAATTTAACAAAGGGAAATATCAGTATGTGGTTTTTGGACCATATCTTTTGATCTAGGATGAATTAACTCATGGTGTAAAAATAAAAGTGGTAGAGGGATCTAAGGTACATATAAAAATATTAATTTTAATGTCTAATTGTTATTAAAGTCAATGTTATTATGGTTTAAATTTTACTATGTTCATGTTTGTTTTATAAGTGACGCGAGAAGATTATTCGAGCTTGTTTTGATATTGTTTCAATATATATCAATGAATTGGATATTGGTGAGTGTTTTAGACTCCATGAGGAACATATTTGTTCATTATTAAGGTTTTAATAATCATATTTAGTATGAAAAAAGGTTTAGAATTTAACTATGTATTCATTTATGGTGACTGTATGCACAAAATGTTGATTCAGCTTACACATAGGAGTGAAATGATGAATGTAAGAATTTTAGGATGACTAAGGGGTCATGTATTATGGGTACATGGATTTTTAATTTTTAACGTTTTATTTTTTTTGTTTTTTGATGTGCTAAATGGGTGAATAGGTCTCCATGAGACCTATAAGAGCTATAGAGGCCTTATTAAAAGGTGTAGTTACTTAAGGGTGGACCATAGATGTTATGGCCAACCTATTAATATTATACTGAGATATGTATTTTTATGATATTTGAATTAAGGGATAATTCATTCCTAATGTATGACCAAGGTTTTGATTATCAAGTTTTCTTTATAAATGATGAAACTAAATTTGTTGGTTTGTGGACTTTGGTGTGAGACTTTAAGGGTTGTGTGGATGTGGATCCAAGAGAGGGAGATAACCTTTGAAATAGAAGGTAAAGGCTAGTAAGGTAAAATATATATCAAATAAGATCATATTTTATTTTTTGAACAAAGGTTGAAGGTGATCACATAGGTCATTGGACCTAATAAGCCTAGAAGAGGTAGAATGAGTGAGTATGTTTAAGAGGTTGTTTGAGACTGTGTGTATGATTATCAAAAGCAAGCTAAAGGCTATGTGTTTTCCTAGTGGATGGGTTGAATGGAAGAGTAGGTTTATGATGGTGTGTATGACCTATAGCTTATATTTTTGATGTTATAATAGTGCTCTTGTAGATTTGAAGATTAAGTGTGAGTGAAGGTGAAAAGTGATAAGCAGAGGTCCATCATCAAGTGTTGTAGACATTAGTCCAAAGGAAGATGTGTTCATAGGTGTTGTTTTGGGAACTCAAAATCTAGGATGTTGTAACCTATTTTTAATTTGAAACTTTTTAAATGTCTAATTATTGTTTTATCTCAACTAAATAGGTATTGTATTACCTTGTGGGATTCTAGACTCACTAAATAGGGATGGTAATTCCTTGATCAATTGCATCAAGTATAAATTATATCTTGTCATTATAGGAATATAGTCCATATTTCAGGGTTATGTGAGTTTTATACCCTAAGAGGGTTTCCCATGTAGATTTTGTGTTGATATGATGTATGCTCTTGTTCATGCTTTTGATGTATGTGCTTTCACATTTATGTTACTAAATCAAGTTGATAAATTATAGAATGATTTTGGAATTAAATATGAATTATTTTATACTAATTCATCCCCCATATTATTATATACTTCTAATAATTAGTATCATAGCTAGTCATTTGAAGGAAGCTTAACAACTTTAAGGAGATCTTAAGTAGCACAAGATGGCTAAGTAGTTGAGAAAAACTCTTGAATTGAGATCAGTGGTCAAAAGTCTTGAAGAATATATTAGTCATATTAAAGAGCAAACATGTATAGTGAAGGATTATTTTATTAAATAAGTTAAGAGGGATGAGGAGACTATCCAAATTCTCAAAATTTAGTTAGAGGCTACATGTTCAAGCATGAGAGCTAAATGAGATGAATATGTTCAAATGGATATTGGTCTAGTTTCCATGAAAGATGAGTATGAAAAGGTCATAATCAAGATAGGCAATCCAAAAAAAAAAAAATGAATCAAAATAAGTCAAAGAAGATGAAAATAATATAAACAATCTCAAGGATTAGATAGGAGTTACTAATGTAAATATGAACACAAGAGAAGAAGAATGCAGATATATTAAGATATAGTAGAATAATATGTCAAAATTAGTTCAAAGAAAGGTGATCTTGATGAGATGAAAATTGAGATAATTTTTTTAAATAATGAGCAAGAATAACTCATACACAAGTTGAACAAACTAATAAAGGAGCATGAGAAGTTTGAGCAAGTCAAAGAGAATGCAAGCTCTAAAATCAATACAATAAGGTCTATCAGACAACCAAATGATTCAAAGTATGATAGTTTATTTTATGGTCATTATTATACTTGTAATAATTATGATCATAGAGCTAAGGAATGTAATAGGAAGTTAGACAAGAATCGACATTCGTGGAGCTATGATAGGAGTTTTTTTTCCAAAGATTGATCATGGTCTAAATCTATCAAAAAATATTAATGGTGTTATTTGTTTCAGTTGTCATAAGAGTGGACATATTTATAGATTCTATTCAAATGGTGTTAATAGGTCTTTATAGTATGGCAAAGGATATAAATCTTCTAGAAGGTTTGAGAAAGGAAAAATTTAGGTATGAAAACCAAAGTTAATGATTGCCAATTCTTCTAGTCATAAGGTTTTTAATACATTTTCTATAGAAAGATATGTTTCAAATTAGGATGAGCTCAAGGATCAAGTAAGTAACATGGATATAAAAGACAAGAAGACTCAAACTCTGGGATGGAGACCTAAGGTAGTAAAGACTAAGGAGACTAACCCTATTGAGTCCAAGACTCTTGATATATTGTTTGCCAAGGTGGAAAAAGAATAAAAAATGAAAGAAAGTCAAGAGTTTATGCTATCAAAATTTATTGAAAAATATGAAGCAAAGAATGAAGTCAAATATCCATTCAAAATCAATTGGATGATGAGATAGTATTGCAAGTTAGAGAAAGATATAGAGATATTAGAGTATCTTGAGTTTTGGGACTTTTAGCCTAACCATGTCAAAGGGGCGTCTCTATTTAGGATTTAAGGAGATACTTGTCAGTTAGAGGAAGCTTTGTGTTTGCTAGATATTATTTCATGAGAAGGTGTGAAAATAAGGTATGTTTGTTTATTTTTTTATATCTATATTTTGTTAGAGAAAAGAAAGTTGTGAAGAATCTCAGTGGTCCTATCTTGAGGAGTTAGTTGTTGATCATGATTTAGATTCTATAGTATAAAGGTGAGTTTAAAATATTTATTTGCATATGAATTTGTGGTATATTCTAGGTGAACCTATACATTGAAGGCCTTTCTTCTAGGCTTTTATTTTAGATTTTGCTAGGCCTATTAAAGGCTTAATGAATAGTTTTGTATGCCACAATGATTTGAAAATTAGGTGTCTATATATAATTATTGAATATGATTGGATGATATTTAAAGAATTTTTGAAGATGTCTTGATCTAAGTGAAGCATGGGGTTAGGGGAGGAACAAGTTCATAAGCTTGTTCTGAGATTAGTGAAGGACTTATTTTACAGGGTCAAAACAGGTGTTTTTAAGTGGTCTAATGAGTTTGATTATTTGTCAAGAAGTGTTTGGTGCTTAAAATTTTTTTTGCACTTATTTTTTATGTGCTCCATGTGTTTTTTGGTCTGATGGTAGATTAAAGTTAAATTGAATATTTGTGAGTGCTCTTGGTTCTCTCAATTTTGACTTAAGGGTAAGCAGGCCTATAATGGGTTATAGGATGTATGGGTTCCCAAATGTTTGATAGATCAAATATTGGTCCATAAGTGTTTGATGGTTGTTTCTAGGTGTGTAAGACATTTTATAGGTGTACGTTGACCAGAAGGAGGTTTGTTAACCTTGTTATTTTTGAGATTCTAGGGTTTTAGGCTATGTTAGAAAAGTGGCTTTCCTTATGATTTGAGGCCAAAGTTTTATAAATATGCTGAATTAGATAAATTTGTTTTCAAATAAATCTTCATACATATTTTAAGGTTTGTGGTTCTCAAGTTATTCAAGTTTTTGTCAAGTTTGAGGCTTAATTGAGTAGCTGGTTTGTGAAAGAAGTATGTTGCAAAGGATGAGCTAGGTGATGAAAATTTATGTGATTTAATGGTAATATTATATTACTCTATATATGAATTTTTAAGTCTTGAATATTTTTCTACTAAAATTTGTGGGATTTGTAAGCTCCAGGTAGGGTTACAAGGAGACTAGATAGGCCTAGTGTGAAGAAGAGTGTTTTTTATTAGTTTCTCCAAAAGATAAAGGTATGTCTTGTTTAATAGAGAGTTACAAAGTTGGTTGAGATAATTTTTATTATTTAGTTAGTTTCATGAATTTCTATTGATTGTCCTTATGGTAGCTTAAGAGAGAAGGCTAGTAAGCAAGTGTGGTGGTTATTCATGTGTGTGGAGATTTGAAGATGCTCAAGATATGAAATGGATTATAAAAATTATGGGTAGTCCCTATCAAATTTTTCTTGGTGATTTCCATCAATTTTTATTATTTTGTGTGTTCTTTCTTCATTGACTATAGTGCTTGGTTGAACAGAGCATTATCATGGAGCAAGAGGAAGTTTGTCAAGGAAAAAAGAGGTAAGATCAAGGTAAATGGGAATTTGTATCATCTTATTAAGGTGGTCCTATCCTTATGGTATTATTTTTATGTCCTTAAGATTATATTGTGCCCACTTTTCCTATTGTGAGAGTGTTTAAAGAGAAAAAAGGAAGGTGAGATATATATTGTTATATGATGTTTGTTAACATAAATGACAAAGGGGGAGATTGGAGAATTTTAAATTATGTCATTATGATGTCATTAAGGTGACCTATATATTTGATGAGGTGACTTGATAGTCTAAGTGATAATGATAAAGTGTGTAATGTGTTTGTCCTAGTATGTTTGAAGGATGTTTGGTTGATCTTCAAGTTTGGCATGGTTTGAGATGATTAAAGATGAGTCTAAAGTATTGATAATGTGACAGGGGTCATATTAGTTTTTAAAGATGATTGGAGAGCTTGTTTGCATGATTGGAAATCACTTGAGTCATCATTATTCTCATCTAGACATTTTAGGTCCAATGGTAGAAAATCTAAGTAGGTAGTTTGATGACATCACTATTACCATGTGTGGATTAGTTAGGGAGAGTTAGTTATATTATTGAGATAAAGTTATTCTATAGTTGATATGTGATAATTCTAAGGTCATGCACTTATATTCATCATAATATATACAAGTGCAAAGTTCAACTCCCAAGCATTTTGATAGTGTTTTCCCATAGCCAAATTTGCAATGTGACAAGAAGAGCCAAGCAGACATTTTTATGAGATCATATCTCACACATGTGTAAATTTTAGAATAAGGTGATCACATGGGTTTTTTTAAATTTTTATACCTAGTTTATTTTTTCTAACTTTTAGGTCAAGTTCCATAGTGAGACAAAAGATATGAAAGTGCAAAGTTAGGCTCTTAGGCATTTTGATAGTGTTTTCTATGTTTAAATAAAACTAAGTAGTTTGTTGATTTCATATCTCAAATGTGTATAGTTTTAAATAAAAAATTGATATATTTATGCAATCCAATATGTGAGAGTATCTTATATCCTAAATTTTAGATCATGTGACTAAGCACAATGAAAGTTATGCAAGAGTAAAGTTGTCCTCATAGGCAAGTTTTAAGCATAGTTGGAATTGTGATAGAAGATTTTGAGAAAAATTTTAATGGAGATATATCTCACTCATATTAATGTTTCAAGATAATTTTTATATATGGTTTTATTCCTATTTTAAAGGTGATCTTATGGTCCAAATTTTATATCATGTGTCTAAGCATAGAACAAGCTATTAAGGTTCAAAGTTGGCTACTTAGATAGATTGAAATGGTCCCCATAGTCTATTTTCCATGAGTTAAAGATTAGGACGAAATGAGTATCCAATATTTCATGGGTTATTATATATTTATTATCCAATGGCGCATGTTAAATGAGATGGTAAGAAGTGCATGATGTTTAAAAATTAAAGTGCTCAGAAGGAACACGAGGGTTCCAAGTGTCATGATCACGGGGGTTCTAAGCAAGATTGAATGATAAGCAATATAATATAAAGACCTAAATAATCCATATAAATCAATGGATTTCATTTATTCAAATTTTATATATTTCAAAAGATTAGTTAAACTATTAGATGTTTAACTATGACTATTTACATTTGAATATTTGAATTTAACAAAGGGAAACACCAGTCTATGGTTTTCAGACCATATCTTTTGATCCAAGATGAATTTGCTCATGGTGTAAAAATTAAAGTGGTAGAGGACTCTAGAATTAATTTATAAATATGAATTTTAAAGTCTAATTATTACTATAGTCAAATATATTTTGGTTTAAATTTTAGTGTGTGTTCATACTTATTTTTTAAGTGACCTAAGAAGATTGTTCAAACTTGTTTTGATATTTTTTCAATATATATTGATGAATAGGATATTTAGGTGTGTTATAGACTCCATTTTTAACATATATGTGCATTATTAAGGTTTTATCAATCCTATGTAGTATGAATAAATATTTATAATTTGACTATGTATTCATTCATGGTGATTGTATGCATAAAATGTTAATTGAGATTGCATAGAAGAGTGTAATGATGAATGTAAGAATTTGAGGATGACTAAGGGGTAATGTAGTAGGGTTTTATACATTTATAAGTGTCCATGAGATATTTTTTGTTTTTTTATGTGATAAATGGGTGAATAGGTATCCATGAGACCGATAAGAGCTATAAGGGCCTTATTAAAATGTGTAGCTACTTAATGGTGACCCATAGATGCTATGGCCAACATATGAAGATTTTATTTATCTATGTATTCATATGATAGATTAATTAAGGGATAATTCATTCCTAATGGCTGACCAAAGTTTTTATTATCAATTTTTCTCTATAAATGGTGAAACCAAATGTGTTGGTTTGTAGACTTTGGTGTAAGACTTTGAGGGTTATAAGAATGTGGATCCAAGTAAACGAGATAACTTTTGAAAGAGAAGGTACATGTTAGTAAGGAATATAAAAGAGTGAAGTGGATTACACATTTTTTTTAATAAAATTAATAATCGTGATAACATAAGTCATTTAACCTAATAAGACTAGAAGAGGCAGAATGAGTGAGTATGTTCAAGAGGATGATTGAGAGAGTGTGTGTGATGAGTGAAGGCAAGGTGAAGGATATGTGTGTGACCAATGGATGGATTTAAGGGAATAAAATGTTGATGATGGTGTTTATGCCATTTAATTCATATTTATGATGTCATAATAGTACTCTTATAAATTTGAATATTAAGTGTGAGTGAAGGTGAAAAGTGATAAGTAGAGGTCCATCATCTGGTGTTGTAGACATCAGTCCAAAGGTGGATGTGTTCATAGGTATTGTTGTGAAAAATTATCATCTATGGTGGTTTTATCCTCCTTAAAAGGTGAAACTTAATAAAGGTATATTTATTATTGCAACTAAATTAGACATGTGTTATAACACCTTATGGGATTATAGTCTCACTAAATAGGAATGGTAGTTCCTTGGTTAGTTGTAGCTAGTATAAATTGGATCTTATCATTATAGGAGTGTAATCCATCTTTTAGGTTTCAATGTTTTTTATCCCCCAAGAGTTTTCCCATGTAGATGTTGTGTTGATGTGATGTATGCTCTTGTTCATGATTTGTATGTATGTGTTTTCATGTTTATGTTACTAAATCAAGTTGATGAATGATGGAATGGTTTTGTAATTTAATGTGAATTGTTGTATACTAATTCACCCCCTCTTAGTATCTAATTCAATAGTTTAAATTTCAAACATACTAATAATTAATATTATAGATATATTCAATAAATTTTAAAATAAGGGCCAAGGCATACACACAATAAAAATATATATGCCTATCCTAGCGTATCATGTAAGAAAGTAAAAAACATCGAAGGATCATAGAAGAAGTGAAATATAATCTATTACATCTATATGTATCAATGTCATATCACAATAAGGTAGCATATCCATGTAGCACAATGTAAAATATGATTTATTAGTAAGACACTTGTATGATATGTAGTTCTTTATCATATATATATATATATATATATATATATATATGTTTTAGTGATGTAACTTGTAGAATTATATGCCGAATCTAGCATCTAAGAATGCATACACAATTAATGTCCTACATCACACTCATATAACTCATGAAATGAATTGTGTATAGAAAAATTATATGTTATGTACAATACTTTTTTTAATAAATAACATATGTAAAGGATTAAATAGTATCTTATGTCATGTTAAATCCATTTTTTATTTTTTTGAAAATAAAAGTTGAATGTCTTTTGTTATTTTCGTAATATTTATTTAGTTTTTTATTTATTTTATTCCATTTTTT
The DNA here is from genome assembly GCA_037957365.1 of Torreya grandis. Taxonomy (NCBI): domain Eukaryota; kingdom Viridiplantae; phylum Streptophyta; class Pinopsida; order Cupressales; family Taxaceae; genus Torreya; species Torreya grandis. The sequence goes on from JARHVA010008081.1 coordinate 346,948, forward strand.
ATCATTTGATTTGTTTTCATTTTTAATATTTTGGATGGGGAATTATCCTATGATCCCATCAATGGGAGGCCCATAGTTCATGCTTTGATCATAGAGTTGGAAGGTTAATTTCCATGGGTGACAAGTGATACATGTATATGTATTTAAATATAAAAACACAACAGGTGTCATAACATAATTGTCATGATAAATGCTAATAGAGTATTTTTTAGAATGTGTATCTTAAAAAGGTGTAAGACTTGGTGAAGTATATTTTATAATTTCATAAGGCCTTACAACTTATGTTTTCTATTGATCATGTTGAACTATCTTAAATATTTCCTTAGGATGTATTATAGAAGTTTTATATTTATTTTAACCTTGATTAACTTGTTTATATGAATCTTATTTCTTAATAAGGTATACCATTTTATTTTATATTGAATGTAAACAAATATTGTGTATAGGTGAAATAATTGATTCTACATTATGCAATTTATTCATTGCACTAATGATATTTAAACTATGGTTTCAAATAGCTTCAAAAATAAACTATAACTATGGCAAGGGAGGAGGAATATTTACCACTAACTTTAGGTAGTACTCATATTGAATTCCTTGAGATTTTACCACATTATTATAAACTCTGTAATGATTAATTTATAGACTATATATGGTGTTGAATGAATATTCTATATCTAAGGGTGTCCTAATAACATATTGAAGACCTTTTTACTTAGTAATATTCAAATTGGAGTAGCCACTCTTTCTAAACAAACTTGGAAAGGCACTATATGCTTGAGAGTATTATGTGTATGCCCATAGAAAGATTTAAATACTTTTGATGTAGCTTATAAATATTTATTTGTATTCAATACTATGAAGGAGCATCATTGTAAATGAATTTTCACTTAACCTATTGTTAATCATGACACTATGTATAGGTTATTTGCTAATGTAAGCTCAAACAAAACATTTATATAAATTTGAATCATCATCATCAATTTCAGTATCGTAAAAATATTATTTCTAATCATTTTGATAATGTACCTATATATGATCCAATAATTCCATGTATTAGATGCCCACATGTCTTAAGATGAGGATGTGCATTATATGTATGATGCACTTATGAATTTTCTACATTTTCCACTTTACCATGATTTGGGGAATGATTACTAAAGATTATTTAGCTTTAAATTGTAATTTTTTATGGTTTAACTTCCTCCATGGGTGTTCTTAATTCAATAGTATTATCACCAATAATATATTTTATCTAATGCCTTAACCTAGAACACTTTTTTTAGAATACCCAGTTTATCTATGGTTGTAAGAATATGCATTATTTTTAAATCTCTGAGATTGAGTCTTCTTCAAATCAAGTTTTTGGAAGTAGAAATATGAGATTATAATTATTTAATTTCTATAAAAGATATGATTATGTTGTGGTAACGTTGTAAATTGTCTACTTGGTGGATATTTCAATTTAAGATTGTTTGATGGTTATGATATTGCATTAATTATTTATTTTACTTCATTAACATTTTCATTATATTTGACCTTATAATTTGATTTGTTATGAAACATTATATTTGACTTAGATGGAACACTTGGTGCATATTTCACCTTTTTCAATGTTATGATCTTGAATTCTCTTTGTTTTACTATATATCATAGCTCATAAAAGGATTTTAATTTAAAAAATATTATTAATTCATTGAGTTGTGCTAGCAATCTTCAAGTACATATATTTTATAATTTAGTGTCAAAAATATATTTTTTAATAGCATGATTTTATATTATTTAAAATATTCACTTATTGAAGCATTTGAACCTTTCTTGACTTTTATAATTTATGTGTAAGATAGATTTTCACTCATGTTTATAAAATAATGCAATAAAATTTTATTTTTTGAGGGGTTGAATGTTCTAATTTATTGAAGAGGTAAATAATAGAATCATTCTAGAGAATGACATTTGAGAATTATTGAAAAGAGATTGGTGATTAATTTGTCATTTTAAGAATAATCCAAACATGTTACATGGAATGATCAAAGATTTTGCTCAAGATTGCATTTACCTTCATATATTGATTTCTTACAAGATAAAAAAAACTTGTTGGTAGTGGGTTAGAGGTATCTTGGGTGAAAAAATATTGTGAAGTAGAGTATAATAATCCATTGAGTGAGTAGGACCAAAAAAAAAAAAAAATTCAAAAATAAATCTATAAAAAATACTTGATGCATTTTTTTAATTAAAAAAATGTATATACAACACATATTAGTATATATATAATATTAAAAATGTATGTTTAATTAAAATCAATGATGAAAACATAACATATCTTAAGGTGATATTAAAAGTGTATCTGGCATATTTATTCCAAAAAGTGGGACACACTATTATGTTTTGAAAAAAATAAAATAAAAAATTTCTATAATAATTTGATAAATAGAGTGTGCATTAGGTGAAGATAAAAATGTAACTTGTGTAGCAATAAAGGGAAGTGTGTAAGATGTTTTTGTATAAATAATCATGTGAATATATTTTAAAACAAGTTTTGTCCTCATACCTAAGGATGATGACACATACATATCTTTAGGTGTGGATATAGGAATAAAAGTAATATTAATAGCTAGAACATTTAAAATAGAAGTGGAATGTTTAGTTGATTTATTTTTTTCATATATTTTTATGTATAATATTGCATAAATATTATGTGGGTTACCATTAATATATATGGTGTATTATTTGTCATTAAATTTATCTTATTTATTAGTATCTTCTTTATCAACCTCATTAATAATGATGAGTCTATCAATAGGGTGTGTGGTATGACTTACAACATTATAAATGTGTAATTTTTCTCATTCCCAAGCCATGATATAATTTTAAAATATTCTTTGTTATATTAATTATGAGTTAAGGTTTAAGGTTGTGCATTGTTCATTTGCGTATTTTTATGATATTTATATTTTAGCATTGTGAATATGTAATGAACTTAAAAATATGTAATAAAAATGAATTTATTATTACCAATATTTGAAATTTAAGCTCTCAAATTTGAAACAAGAATTATGGGTGTAACTAGTGAATGGTGGTTTTTTTTGTAGGATCTTAGATATAATGATCCAATCTGTAAATAGTGAATAGGCTATAGATTATTCTACCATTCCCATAACCATAATATATAATCTCTAGGGTATGTTAAGAACCACTTATTAGTTAACTACAAGAATAAATAGTTGAAATCTTCTTATGGATGAAAAATAAAACATAGGCATTTATGATATACCATGAGGTAAGTGGAAAATAAAATCCCTATATAGTGTTGTCTAATGTCTTGATTATTTTTATTTTACACCTCAAACCATAGATAAGGTAAAACTAAAGGCAAATTGAAAAAACAAAAAAAAACTTATGAGTTTTAAAATTGCCAAAATATAATCTCAGGTAAAACTAAAGGCCAATTTAAACATAATCAAAGATCTTATGATTTTTAAAATTGCCAAAATATAATATCTATGAAAGCAAGAAAAAAATGAAATTGAAAAGTAAATCATAAAATAGAGGGATAGAAAACAAATGTTTGGGTTCACAAATATAATTTACCCTATTTTTGATAAAACATTCAAAATGTTTATGACTATATATGTTTACAAAAAAAAATATCATAATGCTAAAATGTAAAATAATAAATAATTATTATTTTGACAATAATTTCAAATTTGGAATATTGCTATTTTAAAAATAAAATAAAAAGAGATAAAATTAGCTCACACACATATTTATATTGCTTTTTTTGACTACATAAAAGTGGAAATGGGTAAGAAATATGACTATCCATGCTAAAAATAAAGAACACAATCATAAATTACTTATGGAATGATCCATTGTAAGTGTACATGGATGTAGTTGTTTAACTTCACTAACTATAAACTTCTCCTTATTGATTGTGAAAATTAACTAATAAAAAAAGATATATAAAGTATAAATATGGAAAGTATAGTTTAGAGGTAGAATTATAGAATATTGTTTGACATGATCAATTTAAGTGGATAGTAGTATAGGTTGATGAAGTTCATTAACCACACACTTATCCTTGTTGGATGTGATATAAAAGTAATTATCATGCCTTTTGCTCCGACTGATTTAACTTTTTTGGGAATAATGGAGTTTTATTCCTATTTTAGTTAAGGGTTTGAATTAATAAATTAGTAAATAATATTTATATAATTGCAGTCCTGATTTGTATAATTGTATTTGTCATTTTTATCTTTCTAATTATTTGTCTTTTTTACCTTTCTAAAATTATCAATAAATAAGGAGAAATATAACTTAGCTTGAAACTCAACTAAGATGATACACAAGCTAAAATTGATTGTGTAAGACTAGGACAATGTCATCAACTTGAATCTATATTTCATTCAGTAATATGTTAGGAGCACTAAAAATAAGACATTTTGGTGTCATGTGTCATTATCCATTCCTACCACTATTTTCCAAACTAGTCATAGAGACTTGAATTTTTTTGGGTTTTTGCACTGTTCTTATGTGAGCCTATCTATGAAATATTGAGTGTTTATTATTGATGAAGTTCACTATAAAAATATTTAACATTCAAACTATAACTCTCCATCATGCTAGATAAAATGATGTTTGAACCACTTGAGGAAATGGGGGTTAGTGTGTAAGATGTAATAAACATGCAATCCACACCCCTTGTGTGGGCACAATGCCCATATACCAATACTCTTAAGATGGATCAAACCATATGTAGTTCTTCCACCTAATGTGTTTTATGTAATAGTGTGATGTAGATGCGAAATTTCCAAATTGAGAGTGATTGAGGTGGTTAGAGATTGGTATGAGGGTTTCAGTATATTTGTAACTATGTTTGGTTATTTTATGCAAAGAATAGGAAACTTTTCCTTAATGATTTATTTGTATTCTTGCTTACTTTGTAAGATTTGTCTACCTCCCTTTGTAAATGAAATTTATATAGGATTTTATAGAATTAGGGCTTAGAAGGTTTTAGATCAGGGTTTATAAAGTCTATCCAATTTAGGAAATAGGGATTATAAAGCCTATCCAAAGCTTATCTATATTAATTATTATGCCATAGGGAAATATGTTTTGGCTAAGCTGGAATCAGGGTTCAAAAGGTTTTAGATGATCGGTAATGAGAAAAAAAATGTCTATAAGGGTCACAAGAGCTTGAAAAAAGGATCTATGGATAGGGTATCATAAACCACACTCAAACTACCAATTGGAACATTTTATATGACTACATTTACCCTCCCTTTATTCTAGTGATGCAAAAAAGTGAAATACTAGGATAAAGGAAAAGTAGAAAGCGTACCTAAACTTACCTATAAGGGTGAATCCCATGAAGATGTGTGATGTTAATTGTGCATAGAAAGAGTACATCATGAAGTGTAAATCTGTGAAGGAAAATAAAGAGTAGATTAGTTCTTAATAGACATGTTATGTCTAAAATAAGAACATAAAAAAGTTAGGTAAAAGAAAGAAGAAGAAAAAGGAATGAATACACCTCATTGGGTATGTGAACCAATAAAAAAAATTATGATGTTGACTGATGGTGAGTGATGTTGGGTATGTATTTTACCAATAGTAATATCATAGACAAATTTGAGTGCTCAATTCCCTAAGGGTGGCTCAAAAATATAAATGTTGGCCATTTGGCTCCATAATCACCTACTAAGTGAATCTATGTGATTATGCATGTGTTAATTGATGTTTGGACTATGCATCTAATCCCTCAAAGTAAGTGGCTCAAGAATACAAATGCTAGTTAGTCCTTTAGTTCCATTGTTTCCCACTAAGTGAAGATATGAACTGATACTGGTATGAATGTGTGTCGTATGAGATGGCTCTTAAAACCCATGAATGATTTGTAATCTAATAATGTGGTTTGGATAGATAAATTTATATTGAGAACTAGGCCAATATTGGCCACTCTAAATGGTGGAGATTAGGCTTGTATAAAATCCACTTTGAAACTAAGAACTAGGCTTATATGAAAGCCACTTCAAGATGATGCCAACCATCTAGAAATGGAATAAGGCATACAACTGCTAAGAATACATAGGTAAAACACTAAACATAGAAATAAAATAAGTCAAATGTACCATGCACATTACCCTCAATCATTGGTGTATATAACATGGATTCTAATCTATAAATTGTATCAACTATCGAATCTGTAACTAGAAGCTAGATTTATCATGCCATGAATAATTCCCCCTATATCTAGATATTTTGAGTAAAACTATATTAAAACTAGTCAATATAAATTATATTATAGCTACCAAAATAATAATTGACCTTACCTTTCTATTTGTTTCTATAAAATATGGGTTTTCTATTATTTGGATAAGAGCACTAAGATAAAGAAACTATGATATCTAATGTTTTAGTCTAAGTATGATGCTCTTGCCCTTTATTGGTTATAATCATTATTATATATTTATTACTATCTTTTTGGTCTATTCTACCTAGTTTGAATTCATATTACTAGTTTGAGTGTTCTAGAAACTAATTTTTTGACTAGTAGAGGGATCTGATCTCTATGACAAAACCCCTATTTGTTACCCCTCTTCTCAAGGTATGAATTAGGACCCTACAATGACTTCCCTTAGAATAAATAGATTTGAAAGTGTGTTTTACTACAAAATACATGATATGGTAATGATAATAAAAAAGACGTCTCAAGATATTACATAGTTTGTATTGGAGATTGTTAGATCAATAGGGCTATGCCTAAATATATGTTACAATGTAATATTATGTATAGTATACTAAACTAAAATTTAAAAATGTTAGTTGGTAGTTGTCAAGGAGTGATGGAGCATGATGTCCATCATGGCATTTAATAAGGCAAGATAATACATGATGTGGATCATATCATTGCAAACAATTGAGAAACAAATGAGCAAACAAGGTAAGAACCAAGAAGCATACAAAAGTGGCCAAAGGGATAAGAAAACAAGGGAAATTAGCACATGTCACTCAAACTATGAAAGAAAGCATACAAAGCATGTTTAAATGCCCACATACTCAAATAATTTCAAAAAATCAAAGGACATTGGATAATTTTTTAAGGCACACATAATAGATAAAATAATAACTAGGAAATGCAATCACATCTAGCTACTCAAATAAATAAAGGAAGGAATGTAAATATTGAAAATACTATTGCATCTAACTAATCAAAGAAAGAAGTGAAAGTATGCAAAACATGTAGTAAAAGACTAGGTAGATGCTAAGAAATACATAAGTGATATATACTAGTGAGTGTTGATAGAATAATCTATGGAAGCTAGTAATTAATGTACATCAATATGATAACTATAGTTTGTGGTATAGGAATGGCATAAATTAGTTGGTGTAGTCATGTAGAAGATTCCCCCAGTGGGTAGATATGCTAATGTATGTCTCAAATGTAGAAGTAGGATGCCCCCTTAATGGGTAGAGTGAAGCTATTAAGGATCTAAGTGTTACTACACACCCTAAAATAAGATCAAGTGAATCATGGTAATGTAGATAAATCAACAAACAATAACATAGAATAGAAAAATGTAATTCTAGCATGGTATTAGAAATGTAAAGCATGGATATTTCACATAGTTGAAAATTTTAGGTGTTCTGAGTTATTTGAATGTTTTTGTATTTTGACATGTTATATTATTTTTGGTAATTTGAAATATTGTTATGTACAAGCAAGCATAAGGAAACTATGTAAAAATAATCTGAGAAATTATGTACAAGTAAGATGAGAAATACTATTTATAATGAAATGAGTAAATTATGATGCTAACTAATGAGTCTCAAAAGAGACTCCCTGTCATGGTGTCCTCTATCAAATAAAGGAATAATGCATGATTGTGAATCATGAGGGAATGCCTTTGAATATGACTAAATATTTAGATTCATTATCAATATCTTGGAAATCATAATAACATGTATTATCCCACTTATCGTTATCATCTTGATTTTGAACCAATGGAATGTTAGTGTTGACTTTTATTGTATCTAGATATTTTCCTTTGATAAATTGAGTCTATGAATGATTTTCCTTAGGATGTTTAATAAATCCAAAACCTCAGTGACAAACATTATAACCTTCTAGAATAGGAGTAGTGATGCCTTGAGCATGCTTTCCCAACCCTTGACCTCAATAATCAAAATGTTGTATATATTTTTGATCAAACCCATACTACTTTGAAAGTTGAGCCTCATTTTAGAGAGGTAGATTTACATCTTTTTTATGCTTTACCTATGCTTGTGGTACTATTTATTTCTATGATTTTTCATTTTGATCATTTTATTGTTCTAAGTTACTTTGTTGTGATTTATTATTTTGATATGTCACATTGATTGTAACCAATTGACAGGGTGAAGGTGCATATACTTGATTAACACCAGGGTGCCTTTGAAGCTTTTATATTATAATTTAATTTTCTATTATTGTGATATTTTCATGTAATATTTGATTTTTCATTTATAAATCTAAATTTTACTTACTCATACTAGTGATTTTATCCCTTAGAGTCTCACAAGGGAAAACCCTAGTTGATTTCAATTGAACATGTAAGCACATATGTTGAAGAGGGTTTAAAGATGTTATAGGCTAAATGTATGAATTAGGAACAATAGTTTATGTTTCTTAACCTTTTGGAGAGGTGATATCATGGACCTAGCTAGATGGAAAGTAACTATCACCCTCTTGGGGGAGAGGAGGAGAAGGAAATTCTTTTCTATGTATAAGATATGACATTGAAATTTCAAAGGTGGTTTTCAGCTTATGTAATGTATCCTCTAAGTATGTAAGTATTTAATTCCTACTTTAATTACACATAATATCAAGATATCACATTAAATAAGTAATGAAATATAGCATATATTTGAATTGGTCTTAAAAATAACATGGACATATCTATTTATCTCATTTTTGAATTCATTCTAAATGAAAGGAAAAAAGTATGCAAGATAAAATATAAAACTTTGCATAAGTAAATAATGATTAATAAAATTTGATTATTCAGCTCAATGTGCAAAAATTAAAATTTTTATTTTGAAACCCTAGGCTAGGATTTCCAAATATCAGGACCTACTATAGGCAACTATGTTTTGAAAGAAATAATTTTTAAAATTACTATGGTAAATTTTAAAAATTAAATTTGAAATTCTGATTTATATATGCAAGAAAAACTAGAAAAATATTACTAAAATCAACAAGGAATTTTTCGCTAGGGTTTTTAGGGTTTTTGTATCCAAATGAAGTATGTTGGGTTCACCAAATGATTTAAATTTTTTTGGAATAATGGATTTTTATTCCTATTTTATTAAGGGTCTAGATAATAAATTAGTAAAGAATATTTCAATAATTATAGTCTTTATTTGTATAATTTTATTTGTCTTTTTTATCTTTCTAAAAATAACATTAAATAAAGAGAAATATAACTTAGCTTGAAACTAGACTGAGATGGATGATACAAAGCATGAAACTGATTATGAAAGACTAGAATAGTGTCATCAACCTAAAGCTGGCCTTTGTTTGGTGAAAATATAGGAGCACCAAAAATAGAACACTTTGGTGTCTAATTTTATTGTCCATTCCTGCCGTTGTCCAAACTAGTCAGAGAGACCTAATTTTTTTTGGATTTTTGTACTATTCTTATGTGACCCTACCTATGAAATCATGAGTGTTGATTTTTGATGAAGCTTGTTATAGATCTGATATAATATTCAAACCCTAACCCTCAATCATGCTAGATAAAATGATATTTTAACCACTTGATAAAATAGGGTTAGTGTGTAAGATGTACTAAACATGTAATCCACACCTGTTATGTGGGCACACTGCATACATACCAATACTTTGAATAGGGATCAATCCGTATGTTGTTCTCCCACCTAATGTGTTTTGTGTAATATTATTATTTAGATTAAAAAAATTCCAAATTAAGAGTGATTGAGGTGGTTAGAGACTAGTATGAGGGTTTGAGTATGTTTGTAACTATGTTGGGTGACTATATGTAGGGAATAGGGAAGTTTTCCTTAATGATTTTTTTGTATTCTTGATTGATTTTTAATATTTTACCACATCCTTTTGTAAATGATATTTGGATAGGCTTTTATAAGGAATCATTGGTCATGAGTTAGATGTCTTCATGCTAGGATGACATAATGAAGGATAGGGATCAAATGAAAATGACAATTGGGGATCAAAATGTAAATGGATAAGAGCATAAAAAGTGAGACACCCTAGGGTCTATCAATCTATTCTAAGTATGATTCTACTATCCTAATGGCTCAATATTGGGGGGAATAGGATTAGCCTAAGAAATATGGTTTGGCTAAGCTTGAATCAGGGTTCATAAGGTTTTGGATGACTGATAATGAGCAAAAAGATGTCTAGAAGTGTCATAAGAGAATGACAAAAAGATCTATGGATAGGGTGTTATAAACCACACTCAAATTACTAATTTGGATATTTTATATGACTACACTTACATTTGTTGACCAATTTGAGATATTGTAGTTAAAATTATACCATGCATAATTTTTTTAATTCTCTTATAGTTAAAACCCTAAATTCATATTAATATTTTAATAATACACAAATAATAAGGATTTAAATGGGTTGAGTTGAACTCAATCACCTCTTTAATTATTGACCACTTCCTACATATCCAATACTCAAAAGAGGGAAATCAAGCCCACATAATTTTATCACCTAGAGTGAGAGTAATATTGTTCTTCTTTAAGTATGTGCATGTAGATATAAATGGATTTGATACATGAAAATGATATCTCTTGAATCTATTTATACTCCTCTTGACTTTCTTGTGGCTACTCCTTATTAGTGATCTTGAATTTAGAGATAATAGGGAAGCTTTTATCAATGTGAATAGTATGAAATATTGAAAGAAGTGAATGCAAAGTATTTAAAATGAATAATAATGTATATGTATTTATAGGTAGAAATTTTTATAACTATCATTAGGAAACAATGTGAAATGTGTAAGAAGACCTAATTTAATTATTTGAATTTTGGAAACTATCCATTATTTTCCATGGGATGAAATAAGACTAAGTGGATAGGAGGACATAGCTACTCATGTCAACCTATGGTAGACTTTTTCTAAGAGATTAGGGACACATATCATAAATTATATATGTCCTAAGGGTGATTATAGGTTGATTTAACATTATAATTTGATTGTTTTTATAATAGTCAATGTAAAAAAAAAAGGTTTGAACTTGCACATAGATAAATTGATTAGATGAATGATGAATGAAATCAATGTGTTTATGCACCAATCATGTGGTTTAGGATGTGTCATGAATTATCATTATCAAGTACATGTAACTAAATCTATGTGTTTATAATTATTAATGATAGGCATCTCAAATTAGATGTTGAAAATAGAGGATTATGAATTAATTAGTAACTTTAGCCTTATTAGTGAATTTATATATTATCTTTATTACCCATTTTTATATGTAATTGATCCAAATATGAAAATATTAATTGTATTACTTATGTTAACAAATAATGTTAATTCATCATGGTCATGTTTAATGTGTATTATTATGGGTTGATCATAAGTTAGATCTAAAAATAAAACCCCAAACCTAAAATATGAAACCATAGAAGAATGAAACCTTAAGTGAAAACCTAGAGATTTAAAATATTTGATGCATGTATGGGTTAACCAATACATTCTTACCATAATTTGGATTAATGGGTGATATTAAACAAATTAAGATATAACTTTAAAATCTAATATAGATAAATAGATATCAAATTCAAGAATACATATAAATGTAAAAGAATGAGATTTAATGTTTTGACTTGACAAGAGTGTATGTTAAATATAGAAATTAATAAAGGTTTACGATAAGTTATTTGGTCAATTCTCTAATTATGACTGTATTCTAAAATTTAACATCAATGTTAAATATCATTGTTGTTAATTCATTTCTAGAATGGATTATATATTTACACTGGGCCAGTTCTACAATATTGGTTTGATATCACCAATTGATACTAACCTATATATTAATATTTATCTACACCAAAATATGACTTAGTTATTGTATAGTCACCTTAAATCATGTATACTTACTATGTCATATTGTGATTCCAAACCCTGATGATGCATACAACTCTAGAAATTAGTTACATTTAACTCAAAACCCTAGTTGTGCATGTGATATATATAATTATATACAAATTTGGGAAGTGTAAGGAGATAATCCAACTAAAAAATAACTCATATGATGATTAACTATTCCATATGTATCTAATCTTTTGAGGAGGGAATTAAAACAACACTTAGTCCTCCCACCTAATGTGATTATGTAATTATAATCATTCACTATATTTATGAAACCAATGATGTGGATTTGATACTTGAAAATGATTTATTTGAATTGAATTTTTAGTTCTTATGGCTTGGCTTGTGACTATTCCTAGTGATAAGTTTACGAATCAAGAGGATTAGGGCAAATTTTCTCAATGTGTAATAAAATATATATGTATATTTGATAACTGACAAGTATATTTTCAATTATACATTTAACTTATTTAAATATAGATCCAATTTAATAATTTATCATGTTAGTGACATGTTAGGATGATCAACTGACCATATGGATGGGTTTGATTTTATAATATAGTCATTTTTAGGAGTGGGTTGGTACCAACTAGATAAGGTCACTAATGATTGATGATACTAACCAAATATAGAAGAACCAAATTTTATAAAATTAGAGTTTGGATATTTATATTAAATCTATTTATCATGTTTTAAATGGTTAGTAAAATTATTACAGGTGTGTAGTGGTATAATAGAATGGTTGATTCATAAGATAAAATATACATGTGATAGAATGGTGTATTAGGAAATTGTTTATTCAATTAACTCATGTGTGTCAAAATTATAATATTCATGCACCAAATAATATATTTTAGTATATAAACTTGGAAAAATTATTAAATTTATAGGTTCAAGAGTTTCAATCCAATGATATTCCAAAAAAAACTTAACTCACTTTATCAATTTCAGACAAGCATAAAATGAGTTTGCTCAAAACTTTGTCAAACATTAGAAAGCCTTAGCCGATAAAGTTGATAAAAATATTATATAATATGAACTTTTACACCTATTTACTAACACATTAAATGGAAAATTAAATTATTTTTAGGATTCTTTCTCTAACATAATTGGATGAACCCTTAGGTTAGGATAAATGACAAGAATACCTCATAAGATAATTTGAGCCTTTCTAACCTAAAATTGGAACTTAAATTACTATGATACTTGATAAAAAGCATGATATTTATGATGGTGTGTACTATACATATGATTTCAAGAGAACCATAAATTTCATTTTTCCATGAAGTTCCAATGAGGTGAATATCTTTCCATCTGTAAATGGAAGTCCATTGTAGTATCCTCTTCCTTCAAAAGTCAATTTTTTTTTAAATCAATCAATACATATCCCTATATGAGATTAAAAGATGAATTTATATACCCTCTCATAGATATATTGATCCTTTAAGTAATCATTCCCATTGGTATGACCCCCTAACATTATTTTAATTTCAATAATATTGGGACCATTCTCATGAAACTTGTAACAAACTTAAACTCCTAGTTCTTGAATTATTGCTTAGTCAAAACTTTGATCATGAAGCCATGATTAGAGATAATTAGCAAGACTATGAAAAATTAGTTGATACCAAGGTCAAGCATGTAAAATTTCATGAATACAATGATAACCTTACCATTTATTCCAATCCTCTTCTACGTCATACTCAAAGTCAAAAAAAATAACAATAAACTTTAAACCTCTTCCCAAATAATAAAATATTGGTGAACATGAATAACAAAATCATGTTGTTTCATACATTAGTATAAACCATATTCAAACTACATCCCTCCTTTATATTATAAAACAATTTAGGATTATCCTCCACATAATTTTTTAGTTATTATATATGGAGAAATAGTTACATGTGTAATCTATGATATACCATATATATCATACACCTCATTATAGTTTCTCATCAATCTTACTATATTAGCCAACTAAGTACATTTCCTTATTTATATAAATAAAGAATAAAACCTACAAAAATTCTAATTGAACCTACTATATTTTTTGTATTGATATTACATATTTCATTAAATATTTTTGTTTATAGTATATATTCATACTTAGTACAACCTTTTATTTCTAATCCATGTCATAATCTATTAATCAGATCAATATTGTATATTTCTTTGATCATTTTTTATTAAAATATATTTTCCATCCCAAAATATTCATATTTGACTAATTATTCCTATATTTTAAAGTCAAATTTGGTACAATTTATTTCCTTGCCCATTTTTTACTCTATTATATCAACTAGACCAATACACTTTGTTTTTTGATGTTTCTATGTTCTTATCTTGCCTCAACTATATAGGCAATGTCAAAACTATAAAATTTGAATGAAAATTATATTTTATTAGGTTTAGGTTCATATATAGTTGATATAAAAATATTTGATTATTATTTTAGAGTCTTTTCAAGCTCACATTATCTTTTATGAATAGGATTGCATAAAATAACTATCTAAACTCCCATATCAAATTTATTTTCTTGATATTATGAGGAATTATACACAACATATAAATAAACTTACACATTTTTTTGATATGGACATTACTTAAACATAAAGTATGGGTAAATAAGCTACCTTACTTAGGATAGTGAAAGTAAACCTATAGTAATGTGAAGAGATGTAAAGCTATGCCAATAACATTATAGATACATCACTCTCCTTAGATTTTCCTATCACATATATGATCCCCCATAAAGTTTCACTTTGTTTAAATGACCCTTTGATGTTCATTAATATATAATTTGGTGACATCTGAGTCAAGTGTTCCTTGATAGATGAAGGATTTGAAACTTATTTTTCTTCTTTAGAATTCATTCAAACTTTAGGATATTGTAAATGCAACCTTAATTATACCCATATTACATATCAAGGATATAACCAAATACACATTATTTCCTTGGTCTAATTTTGGATTCCTAGCATGGTAATACCTATTATGGTTAGAATGAAGGTCATGATATTCAACTTTAATCTACCTTATAGCATTTTCCTCAACCATGTTTTGACTCATAATATGAGGGTCCTAACCTCTTCCATATGCCAATGGATGAATTTTCCCTATATGGGTGTCATATACAAGATATAAGGTGATAAAAAAACTTTTATGTTTAAAATATTATTATAATAATAAGATGTATATAAAATCCTAACCCTTGAACTTTTATCTAGCATACCATTTCATGATCTTTAGAATTTCAAATATCCTATCAATTCCATTTGAGGTTATATTGGCCACCTAAATCTTGTGGGCACCATTCTACCAAACCTCCTTGACTTTGAATATGATGAACTTGGTGAGATTAGTTTTAAAATAAAGATGTTAGAGCTTACTTCTAGTATTATCACTCATTTTTTGCCTACCTTATGACCCCATTCTTACAAGAAGCTAATTGATTAGTTTACTACTTATTTTGTTATTCTTAAGATGCCTCCTTTCAAAAATTATTCAATAAACATAATGGTTTAATCCCTTAACTTTGATCTCACCACTCTTGATTATGATGATGGTAACACATTAAATGACCCATCATTCTTTGGCTATGCCCAAGTTAAGGA
This sequence comes from Torreya grandis, assembly GCA_037957365.1. NCBI lineage: Eukaryota > Viridiplantae > Streptophyta > Pinopsida > Cupressales > Taxaceae > Torreya > Torreya grandis. Next base: position 362,690 of record JARHVA010008081.1, read on the forward strand.
TGTTGAATCCTTCCACCATTCCTTTCTTATACACTCTTAAAATTAATCCTTTTTTCATTATAGTATTAATTTAGTGTAATTTATTTAACCTATTACTCCTACACATTCTTATTTAGTTGTCACCATCTCTTCTTTAGTCATTATTTATATATAAAATGGAGCTAGTTTCTACTTCTACTAGATGCATTATACCTTTTTTATAACCTCTCCAAAGCATGATTGATGATGAATATATGACTTGATATTATTTTCTCACTTGATATTATAATTAATTAAGTTTGTTTCTCTATATATGTTGTCTATAGTTTTATATCTATCATTGAGGATGTCTCTTAAGGAAATAGTAACACCATATTATTCATTTCATAGAATCTATACTCATTCACAACATTAATGTCAAGAGTTTCATAGATATCTAGAGTATAAAAGTCAAATTCATTAACAAATTGATAAATTCCATAATAGTTATTGTCTTTAATCTACATTCATTCCCAAAATCTTTTTTTGAGATGCATATTTGATATTAGGTGCCTAGAAGATATTTAAGTGATAATTGCGGTACTTATGTCCTCTTGTTTTAGGATTTCTATTCAGACAATACATGTCATGAGTTTTATGTATTGGGTTCCATTAAATAAATATCGAATATATTAAACATTACCACTAAAGGCTCATACCATTTTTATCACAAACACAAAAATTATACACTACTAGTTGATACAATTAAAACTTATATAATTTTGAGATCTACTATGTTTCACTTCAAAAAATAAAAAAAGGGAAAATTTTACTTAATATAATAAAATAAAATAAAAATGAGAGAGAGGGTAAGGTATAAAAGTGAGCTTTATGTATGAATGGAAACACCAATTCTTTGATGATGGAGAATGTGTTCAACTATAATTTTACCACCATATGATAATTTTCATGGTTGATTAGGCCCTATTCATATGGAAAAAGATCCTAATAATTAAGGGTTAATATTGGATTCAATAATTGCTTTTATGAATAACTTTGAATAGGTTTATAGTTAATAACACACATATCCTAATCGGTGTAAAAAAAAGAACATCAAATAACCTAGTTATAATAGCTAAAACTCATCCTAATTAATGCACAAATATTTTATTAAATCACAACTAGTAGTACCATAACATAATTAATAGTCCATTTAAATTATTAATTAAATGAAACACTTCATGAAACCAAATCAGTTTAAAAAGAAAAACCAAATTCATATTAATTTGACTATGTTTATTATCAATATATTTGACACCATTAAAAATATCACATAGTAGTATATATAGAATAAATATGGGACCTACCTCATAATATTATAGGTTCCCACTCTCATCCATATGGTCTAAAATTCTTATAACAAAATTATATCCAAAATTTTCCCCAAAATCTAAAATAAGTGAAACATAATTATTGGGGCCCACTAAGAGAGGATCAAGAGGAGGTTGGACATGGACAACTTCCAAACTAATTGGGATGTGCCTCCTCAGTTGCTAATGTGACTATGAATAGATTGAATTCCTAATATATTTTTTAATGTTCATGGAAGGCTCTCAAAATATCACCTTAGCTTAGGACAATAATTGATTTTGGACTTAGAATGGGCCCTCGAGTGATAACTTCATGTCAGATACCTATCTATTTCTTGTTATCAACTAGGTTTATATCTTAAGAATCATCTTAGGAATAACACTATTGGATTTTTCCAATTTCCTCGACATGAATTGGTTAAATTGGGAAGGGTGGACCTCAAATTCTTATTTATTCAATAAGGTACCATCTAGGTGAAATAACACAATGATGTTGACCTCTTTAAAATATATCAACATCCACTCCCTAATCTTTTCCAAATGCTTTATCACTCTTTTTCTAGTTAAACACTTCTCAATTTAAGTCCTCATACTCTTGACATAAGTCTCGCATAAGTTTATGTCCAAAAGAGGCATTAGATCAAGCTTTGGGAACATGATTTTGTGAGGAATCAAATTGATCAGTTTGAATTTAATGTCCATGTGGGTAACCATATGTAAGTATGATTGACATCACTATAGGTGATATTTTCTCATGGTAAGGGCTTTGGTCACCTTTTTGATATTTAAGAATAGTTACAAAAGGGCCTCTTGAACTTAACCAATTATCTCCATTAGGAAAGTGATCCTCACCGATGACCTGAGTAGTCTGACTTAATCCTTAATGTCTTCTATGATTTTTTTTGTTATCTCATTGGTAGATTAGAGCACTAATAAATGGAATTTAACCACTTTCTCTTCCTCACTAGGTGTCCTCTCTTTTGTAAGGGAGCAGAGGTCATGATTAGTTATCCACACCATTGGGTATTATTCATGTGTAAACCTCTATGCAAGAACTCTCTTCATACTCATATTTTATTTATCAAATTACCATTAGACCTCTATATCACCCTTATACACTATTTTAGGTCTCTGTGTTTTGCCAAATGCCATGGATGCAACCCATCTTGGGCCTATGGTAATACACAAGTTAGTAGAAGAGTATGAATGTAGGATGGTAAAGGTAGAGGTAGATGAAAGAGGCATATGAGGAATAATAATGAATGAAGGTGAAGGAATGAAGGAATAAAGGAGTGGAAGAGGAGGGGTCATGGGATAAAAATGAGTAAAAATGAATAGGGATCCCCATGGGAATAACTGGGCATGCCAATAGTTAGGGGTCATGTTGATTCATGGACCATTGGACCTTGAGAGTGGGGTGTTTAATAAGGATGAGTAAATTATATGGTTAAAGTTTAATCCTTATGGGATTGGGTGATAAAAAATAAAGAGTATGGAGAAATGGGAGCGGTAAGATAAATATAATGATGAAAGGGAACTACCTTTACATTTTATTAAATCTCTTACCCTGATCAATTAGAGTTGTAGTCATAGTTAAAGGAGTCATTATGGGAGGTGGAAAATTAGTTGGAGACATGATAAATTTTACCTTATTCCTCTTTTAGGGTGTATTTCTTGGATTAACCTATACCACAATAATAAAAATAATCATGGTGGAATTTTTTTCTAAATGAAACTATGAAACTAGTGGAGTAACTAAAGGTGACATGACACTAGGAGTCACCTAGGTTGTACATATGGGTGAACTTGTTTCAAGGTAGTATCCATGAATATTTTCAAGGTGAAATAACTAGGGAGTGTCTACACTAAAAGAGTGGTTAAAATATTCATTAACATAGAAACCATGGTGTATTTGAGTGTTGTGAATATGGGGGCCACTAGAATCTAGGACTTCCTAAAAGCTATAATAAATGCTTAAATTGAATTGGATATTCATAGAGATGAGGTCAATTTAATTGAGACTCTTGGAAACCCAATGTGGGCCATGATTATTCGTATAGGTGGAATGGGATAAGTGGAGGGGAAATAAGAAGTGAGGATGTTGAACATGTCCATAAAAATGGGTGCATGAGTGAATTAGTGAGATGAGATAATAAGAGTTTGGGGATGCCTTATTGGAATATGATTGACATGATCAAGGAACCTTAGGGGTGGTTTGATGGGTTATGGAGAGATGGTGATAGTGGGTAAATTAATATCCAATGGATATTCATATTGGTCCCACTCTAGTAGCACCATAAAATGCTATCAATGTTGAAATGCAACACTAGTATTTACTATAGTTTAATGACCCATGGTAGTAGAGGTGGAGGATCCAAAACCAAAAAAAGGGTAGGTGAACCCTATGGAATTAAAATAATTGGGACCCTTTATATAATTATCATACCCTATATATATATATATATATATATATATATATATATATATATATATATATATATATATATATATATATATAGGGTATGGTGGCTTAAATTTCCTCTCTAAAGTAAATTTGCATGGCCCCAAGGATTAATGTGGTGGAGGTGACTACATTGTTAGAGTGTGGGAAGGTGATAGAGGCCTTTATTCAAGGAGTGGTATAGAATATGCCTAATTCTTCTTATTTTTCACTACCTCTACATTGGATAGTACCTCTACATCATTAAAAAGATTAAGGTGAATATAGTAATATTCATTGGGTTCATGGTGATACCTAAAATTGAGCCATGTCACATAATTTATCAATGGGCATTGATGACCCTTTAAAGATCCCAATCTATGTGTTTAAACCTTCAAAAGGTGTATGACTTCCTATTATATGCCATATTTTTTATTGATGGGAATTATTATATTCATGATGGTAGATGAAAATCTATAATCTAGATATGCCTTCTACCCATTATCAAACAAGTATCCCATTATACCCTCAACAAACTCATAAGTAATTTATTTTTCTACTAGGTGGTCTGAGACTTGGTCTAGAAAGAGGAAATGGGTTTTTTAGATTCCATTTACTTAGATGATGATTTTCTATTTATACTAATAGTAATATTCTATAGGTAAGAGCATCCTCCTTATTTATTTTAAGAGTCAAAACATTGTCCTCTCATTAATGGCCATGTAAATCATGGGGTAGAAGGAATCATAGATGTGTAATATGTCATTCCTATAATGATGTCCATAAATATTATAAATACCCACATGAACCACATAGCTATAAGGGGTCCACGGTGGGAAAAAATAAGGTTTTAATGTGAAGGTGGAACATAGTACATCCACAATATAACTCATCATATAGAAGTTTCCACACCTAAGACTCATTTATGACCTTGACCAAGTTGAATTTAATAAAGATTTCAAGGTTTGTGACTCTCTTTATTTCAAGGATGATTCTCAACATAAGTACCTAGAGGATGTTCACATGTATGACATCATTTTCCTTGAATAAATGATTCAACAAGATCATTTTAATGTGAATTCATTCATGAAAGAGATGTATTGGGTAAGCATTTATATTTCCCCTTTTGGTCCATCAATTTGTATCTGTTACCCAATCTTAGAGACCTCTATATATTTATGTGTCTTGGTCCATGTGTCTATTATGTAATGGTCATAAATTAGGGAATAATCTGGGATATTTTATTCTTACTTAAAAGCAAACCTAGAGATGTATACAATTTTTTAGGACCCCATAGAGTGTACCACATCCTAAGTGGCATTGTACAATCACTTGGAGTTTCACAACATGTTGCTAAATATATCATCACATGATAACACTTATAGTTTATAAACCACCTTGTACAACTCTCATCTCCCTAGTGATATAATCTCATCAAGGAACTTAGTCTCATATTCATCATCATCTAAGGTAGGATTATACACATTAATTTTATCTAAAAACCTTGTTATAGTGATTAAAAATGGTAAGTTATAATGATAATGTGGTATCTCTATATTTAGGCTCAAGCTTGGGATTTGAAGATCATGTGGCCAAGGTTTAGAGTTGGGATCTACTTGACATGAAAAAAGCCTAAGGGAAGGAATAGAATATTGAGAAGGTGATAAAGGGAAGATTACTTTAGGGTTACAAGTGGTAATGGAAAATCTTATCTCTTTGAGGAATTATAAGATCCTCAAATATCTCATGTATTAATAGCATTTAGAGGCTCACCATGCATGATTTTTATTTTGAGTTGGTGGTATAATTTACTCGAATATTTACTAATCTAGTATTTACTTGGAGAATTTTGAAAATGTGCACTCATTTTATATTTTATGATGAAGAAGGGACTATGTTTTTGAACCAAAGCCTAATTAACTAGGTTGATTAATGAAAGGATGTGCCATACACACATCTAATTTAACTCATGTGGCACTTTGAGTATCCACTCATTAGGCCATGTTTCCTTTGATGTTTGGTCATTTTATTTATTGGCTATGCTAAATGGGTGTATTTGGGTATGAATATTTTCCATTTATGTGCAATAGAGTTGGACACTTGGACATGATAAATGCACATGGTGGTATACATTTTGCTTATGGCTGAACCTTTAAAATTAATTTAATTTTCTATGACACTTTTAAACATTTTTCATTTTGTTTTATAGAAGTGACACATGGCACTTTGGGATTGGTTATAATTTCTCATTATACTTCCTTTTTGTCTCAATCAAGACATCTCAAGCCCTTTTATATTATTTTATATCGAAGTGCTAGGTATTAAATTATGGTTGGTAGGGTTCTCGAAGGGTTCTCACGTCTCTAATACCCTTAGGTGACTAGAAATTATGACATCTTCCATGCAATAACTTATCACTCATTTAGATCTCTTAATTCTATGGCATCTGTGATATCCTCAAGAGACTAGAAAGTATAATATGTTTTGCATGGCCAATTTTCAATTATGAGGATCTATTATGAATTTGAAATACTTGCCACCCTTGGGAGACTCAAAAGTATAACACATTCCACATGGAATATTGTCACTCACTGATATCTCTTTATGATCTAATGTATCTAACACCCTTAAGAGATAGGAAAGTTTGACAACATCTATGTAAAAACTTATCACTTTCAAGGATCTCTTGAGGATCAAATATCTCTAACACCCCTAGGAGACTAGAAATACTTAGAGGTTCCATATGGTAGCTTGTCACTCATTAGGATCCTATAAGATTTATGAAAAGAGACTACATTATAAAAATGTCTAGGAAACCAAAAGAAAGTTTACCTTTCTACCAACATAGCTCCATGAAATTTCAAGTAAGGCCCAAAGTCATGTCATCCTAGGAAAACCTACATAATTTAAATTTTTTTAAATAACATAGTTATCACAAAATATTCTAAGTATTATAAAACCTTCATATCAAAACATATAAGGATTAAAAAATTATAGATATAGGAAATTGTAGGTATTTCTATGGCGACCATACACTCTTTATGAATGTTGTGAAAAAATTATTTGATCAAGGTGAAATAGGGGTTTGAGGTTTTACATAGTTTCAGACCAAATGCAAGAATATTTTATCTCCAAGAAACTTCTAATTTGATATTTTTTAGAGCGGTCCCCATTATTCTACAAAATGGGTCATTTTAGCCATAAAATATTCTATATATGAAACACTAGACAAATCAAACTACATTCCTCTATATATAATGGACATGGCACCATGTTAATCCACCCAAGAGGAAAATTCATATTTTTAGTTTCATAAAGTCTTTGATCATTCAACTTATGAGCGGAAATATTGTTATATATTTTTAGCATATAAAAATGTGAAATACCCAACTTATAACATGGATAGTCAATACTATAAACAATCTAATCCTATCATCTCTTATTGCTTCCACATAACTATAAAGAATTCTCAGCTAATTGTTGATCCCTTTGAAACTATATTGATATATTTTATCTTGAAGGAGTTAATTTTTCCATTTATCTAGACATGTTTACTTTTAAGATTACACCCATTTATATCCCCCAAAATGGGGAGGTGTATTTTCTTTGGAAATAATGTTACAAACATTCTACATGTAAGTGTCAATCCATTCAACATTATTTCATATATTTTATGAGGCCCTCAACTCAATATTCTTAGTAGAATTCACATGCTCACCTAAGATAGAGGAACATTGATACATATATTTAATCACTAGCCTACAATTCTTCTTTCTCTTGTTTGCAATCTTGTCAATCTTTCTTGGTAATACTACACTTGTTTGTCCAAATGGACTAAAATCACAATTCCCTAATTATCAAGACTTCAAAACATATAAAAAACCTATTTTTAAGCTATATCAATATATATATATATATATAATTCATATCCACTTCTCTAATAAACCCTACCTATTACTCTCATTCATGAATCTCTTTATACATTCATTCATTCTCTATAGTCCTTGTTAGGAAATATGCAATTATAGGTTTATGTTTGTTCACAATGTTTAAATTTTTTAGGCACATTATGTATTATTAACATAATCTAATAGTCTTTCTAGATCATCCTCAACATGGCCATATATATTTTGACAACCTTAGACAACTCTGCCTTATTTCCTTACACACTCTTGTAACCTTTTTCCTTAGAATTATGACATGTAAAAAATCGTATATAATCAAATGTAAAAAAACATACATCAATTTAAGTACCCTCTATTTCACTTTATCCTTCCATGAAATTTCATGCATTAACTCCCTCATCTAAGCCCATTTTTAAAACTCCTTTTGTTCCTTGTTTACGCCTATTAGACCACTATCTAATCCTTGGACATACAGTCCTACACCATAGTATATATATTTAAAATGAACATATATAACCATAAAAATATTTCAAATCACACTACAACTAAAACTTTCACAAAATTTTAGGTCTTTTTGATGGTTGGAAGTGGAGTTAGGGCACAAACCCTAGTTTAGGTTTTTTTAGGGCTTGAGACAACTTGAGACCATTAAAAATTATCCTATGGAAGTTTAAAAGGGTTTAAAAGAACCAAATAATTTTTATGAGGTCTACCTAGGCCTATATTAACCTTTCCAATCATTATCATCTATAGTTCAATCTTCCATACACATTAACCATATCAGAGTATCCTTGACTATGTACATAGTGCCACTCTCTTCACGTCTATACTCAGTCTAATTAAAAGTTGCACTATGTAAATAAAAAGAGAGTTACAATAAACATAAAAACATAGGATAAAATATCACCTCTATTCATCTTACACTCTAATATCATTGCATAGTTCCTTCTTTGTCTTAAACTTACATGCAATCCACAGTTTATACCCTCTATAATAGGAACCAGATTCTCTTCTTGTGGAATGTCTAAGATTTTATGGATTATTTATGGTTAATATTATATTTATATAAACCATCACTAAGTCTAATCTTAGGTACATGTATCATAACCTCTAAATCCAATTAAGAACCTACTTGAAACCTTAGTCTTCCTTTAATAGTTTTCATAAGTAACTTGTTTTTAAATAACCAATATATGTAGGTTTTATACCTACCTACCTTATACAAATATTAACCAATAATATAGATATAATTTAAGGTTATTATCAAATTTTTGATTCATTCACAAACCAAGTACACAAACTAGCATATATACATTAATATAACCTTCCATCATTGTATGCTCAACCAAAGAATATTATAGAATATAGTTTAACATATTTGATCATGCACAATCTTAAGCTCAAGTCAGGAAAAATGTATTACAATAATATATTATCAAATTTTTTATAGACACAACAAGTTTATACTAATATACATTCCTTTGAAACTTTTGATCAATACAAAAAATTTACTTACACAGACCTCATGCATCTTTCTTGGCAGACCTTTTCATCACAATCACTCCTGCCCTATTTTTCATATTTTCTATGTACTTACTATAGAATATTCACAATATATATGACTCCTTCCCTATAAAAATAAACTCTAAAACATTCTTATAACCAATTATTTAAAACAAGAAACTCTAAACTATCACAAGACCCATGTAGGGTGGTGGCTCAACATGACTACCACTTGCATTTTCAACTTGATATATACATTAAAATAAACTTAGGACATTCATAAGACCATTAAATATCCAATATAACATTATTAAATAATGACTTAGCACTAACACTTGTCGATACTCACTTAACCCACCTAGTGGACTCTCATTCCTTCATTACATGCTTGGAAAATTCAAATTAGAAAAGGGTGGGAAACTGAAAATTCAAATTTGCATACACATTTATGACTCCAAAGCGCATGTAAGATCACTATTTGGGAATTAATAATATTCCCATACATCATACTCCCAAGGGGAGAAATTAACTTGATCAAAATGTTCTTCTACATTCAATTATTCATACAAATGGGTGTGTTGCTTACTACCATACTTATGCCTTTATTTCCTCTTAAAAATGATCTATTTATTTCTCTCTTATTATTTAAAATACAACTACTTGTACTTGAAATCATTCTTTCTCCTTTTCTTTCTCTCATTCTTGTCTTCAATCTTCATGGCATTGAATATGGATTTCCATTCTCTATCAATTTCATTCTCCAACATTGTTATTGTTGCCTCTTCACCTTCATACATGCTCCACTTAAAAATCTTTTCCTCTCTTGACCATTCCAAGGCCTCTTACTAGTTCATAACCTAGTTTTTACCATTTTATATCTTGATGCCCTTTATCATAGCTATTCCTTCTTATTTGACTATCCAATCATCCACCTCCTCAACTTGTGTCTTCTCTTTATGTGTCATTTATTCAATATTGTCTTCCTTTACCTATTCTTCTCTTTCCTTAAGTACTTCATGTGTTTCATCCTTATTTGCTGATCTTAGGAACTCTTCAAATAGTCTTATAGTGTCTTGATATGACACATCATCTTCATCCTCAAAATATTCATCAAAGATTACATGCTCTTTATTACCTATCAATATTTTGCTTTCTTGATCACCTAGTGTTTGATTTTCTCCAATTCTCCATTATTCTCCTTAAATTAGCTCTCCATCTTTAGGGTGACAAATCACCTCACACTCAACTACACATATACTCTTCAATTCATCATCCTTTTCTTCGTTATGGATTTTTGTCCATTCATCTCTTTTATAATAATTAGGTACTTGAATTTATTTACCTGCATTCAACCATAACACATCATTGCTAGAATAAAAAATTTGAGGCTTGATTTCCCTTCTCTCATCCTCTTCCATGAAAAATTGTGTTGCCATCTCTTTTAGCCACCCCTCCAAATATTATATCACCTATTGGTTTTCTTTCTCTTAAAACCTCTCTATGAAGATACACTTAACCCTTTTCTTTATTCTCATTCCAAATTACAATCTACATACACTCTACATCCTCTTAAACTCTCTTTCAATTATTTTAAATGTATTATTCATCTCTTGTATCTATTTTTTCATTTCTCTCTCATTATGGCTTTCAAATTCAACCCTATCCTTCATTTTCCTCTCTACTTCTCTCTTCATCTTCTTCTTAAGTACCTCACTTGGGTACATGCTGTCTCTCATATTTATCTTTGTCTCACTTGGGCTAATTCTTTGGTTCACACCTAGAACCCTCTTTCTCTGACCTCACTTGGACCTTTGACACACATGTCCTTCACTTGGATTATCTTCTCCTTCTCAAGCTTTCTTTATGAGCTTGCCTCTCTCTCTTGAGATTTTTAATAGCTAACTTTCCTAAAAATATACCACCATAATATTTATTAGTCATATATTCAATTCAATAAATCAACCATATCTCATACCTTCTCCTTTTATACCTTCTCAACAAGACTCCATGTAACTTGATTCCTTACTTTCTTACCTACAAATACCTATCAGTCATGAAACTTTCATTATGAACCACATAATCATAAAATTGTTTACCTATATATACCATCTTAGATAATTAATATGGATCTGATACCAAATGATGTAGAGCTTTAATCACTAGCCTATAATTCTTCTTTCTCTTAATTGTAATCTTGTCAATCTTTCTTGGTAATACTACAGCTGTTTGTCCAAATGGACCAAAATCATAATTCCCTACTTATCAAGATTTCAAAACACATAAAACACCTATTCTTAATCCATCTCAATATATATCTTTATCATTCATATCCACTTCTCTAAAAAACCCTACCTATTACTCTCATTCATGAATCTCTTTCTACATTCATTCATTCTCTATAGTCCTTGTTAGGCAATATGAAATTATAGGTTTATGTTTGCTCAAAATGGATCAATAATTTAGGAATATTATGTATTATTCACACAATCTAATAGTCCTTCTATATCATCCTCAACCTACCCATATGCATTTTGATAACCTTATACAACTTTATCATGTTTCCTAACACACTCTTGTAGCTTTTTTCCTTAAAATTCTTACATGTAAGAAATGGTACGTAATCAAATGTCAAAAACCATTCATCAATTCAAGTACCCTCTATTTAATTTTATCCTCTCATGTAATTTCATGCATCAAATCACTCATCTGAGCCCTTTTCAATCCTCCTTTTGTTCCCTATTTAGGCCTATTAGGCCACTATCTAATCCTTGGATGTGCAGTCCTCCACCATAGTATAGATATATACAATGAAAATTTAAAACCATATAAATATTTAAAGTCATACTAGGACCAAGTATTTAATGAAAATTAGGTCTTTTTGATAGTTGGAAATGGAGTTAGGACACAAACCCTAGTTTATGGTTCTTGAGGGCCTAAGATAACTCAAGACCATTAAACATTCTCCTAAGGAGGTTTAAAAGGGTTTAAAATCACCAAATAATGTTTTTGAGGTCTAAATAATATTGAAATAATCTTCCCAATAATTATCATCCATGGTTCAATCCTCCATACACATTAACCATATTATAGTATCTCTGATTGTGTACACAGTGCCACTTTCTTTAGGTCTATACTTAGTCTAATTGAATGATGAACTATTTAAATAAATAAAAATTTCCAATAAACATCAAAAATAGGATAAAAACATAACTATAGACATAATACACTTGAATAGCATTGCACAGTTCCTTCTTTGTCTCAAACTTACATACAATCCATAGTTTTTACCCTCTATTATAGAAAAAGGAGTCTCTTCTTGGGGAATTTCTATGTTTGTGTGGTTTACTTATGGTTCATATTCTCTTTAAATTCACCATCACTGAGTCCACTCTTATGTACATATATCACAACCTCCAAACCCAATCAAGAACCTACTTGAAACCATAGTCTTCCTTTAATAGTTTGCATAAGTAACCTATTTTTAAATAACCAATATGTGAAGGTTTTTTTCCTACCTACATTATAAAAATATTTACAAATAATAAATATATAATTCAATTTTATTATCAACTTTTTGATTCCTTCAAAAACTAATTACATAAACTAGCATATATGCATTAATATAACTTTCCATCATTATATGTTTAATCACAAAATATTATAGAATATAGGGTAGAATATTTGATCATGCACAATATTAATCTCAATTCAATAACAACATATTAAAATAATATATTATCAGCTCATTTCTAGACACAAAAGGTCCATACTAATATACATTCTTTTGAAACTTTAGATCAGTACATAAAATTTACTTGCACAATCCTCATGCATCTTTATTGGTAGACCTTTTCATCACAGTCATGTTTTCCCTATTTTTCATATCTTATATGTCCTTAATATAATATTGACACTATATAATATATAATCATGACACTATATATGACTCTTTCCCTCTCAAAATGAAAATGAAAACATGCTTAGAATCATTTATTGAAAACAAAAAAGTCTAGACTATCATAAGACCCATGTAGGGTGGTGGCTCAACATGATTGCCACTTACATTTTCAACTTGAAATATACATTAAAATAAACTTAAGACATTCATAATACCATAAAAGGTCCAATATAACATTATTAAATAATGATGTAGCACTAACACTTATCTATACTCACTTAACCCACCTAGATCACTCTTATTCCTTCGTTACATGTTTGGAAAATTCAAATTACAAAAATGTGGTAAAATATAAATTCAAATTTGAAATTACCTTTATCATGGCTATTCCTTCTTATTCGACTATCTAATCAGCCACCTCTTCAACTTTCATCTTCTCTTCATGGGTCATTTCTTCAATATCATCTTCCTTTACCTATTCTTATCTTTCCTTAAGTACTTCATGTGCATCTTGCTTCTTGGTTGATCCTAAGAACTCTTCAAATAGTCTTATAGTGTCTTGATATGATACATCATCTTCATTCTAAAAATATTCATCAAAGATTACATGTTCTTCATTACCTATCATTATTTTGATTTATTGATCACTTGCTGTTCGCTTCTCTTCAATTCTCCACTCTTCTCGATCAATTATCTCTCCATATTTAGGGTGATGAATCACCTCAAACTTAAATATGTTTGTACTCTTTAATGTATCATACTTTTCTTAGTTATGGAATATTGTCCATTCATCTCTTTTATTCCAATAATGCACTTGAATTTCCTTATCTATATTAAACCATAACACATCATTTTTAGATTTAAAAATTTGAGGATTCATTTCCCCTCTCTCATCCTTTTCCATGGAAAACTGTGTTACCATTTATTTCAGCTACCCCTCCAAATATTCTATCCCCTTTTGGTTCACTTTATCTTACAACCTCTTTATGAAGCTACACTTAATCCTTTTCCTAATTTTCATTCCAAATTGCAATTTACCTACATTACACATCCTCATAAACTCTCTTTCCATTATTTCCAATGCATTATTCATCTCTTGTATCTCTTTTTCCATTTCTCTCTCATTATGGCTTTCAAATTCAACCCTATCCTTAATTTTCATCTCTACTTCTCCCTTCATATTCCTCTTAAGTACCTCACTTTTTTACATGCTCTCTCTCATATTTATCTTGGTCTCACTTGGGCCACTTCTTTGGTTCACACCTGGAACCCTCTTTCTCTGACCTCACTTTGGCCTTCCACACACATGTCCTTCACTTGGATTATCTTCTCCTTCTCAAGATATCTTTATGAGCTTATCTCTCTCTCTTGAGCTTTTTAATAGCTCACTTTATTAAAAATATACCACCATAATATTTATCAGTCATATATTCAATTTAATAAATCAACCATACCTCATACCTTCTCCTTTTCTACCTTCTCAATAAGACTCCATGTAACTTGCTTCATTACTTTCTTACCAACAAATACCTATAAATCATGTAACATGCATTATGAACCACATAATAATAAACTTATATACCTATATATACCATATTAGAGCATTAAGATGGCTCTGATACCAAATGATGTAGAGTTTTAATCACTAGCCTATAATTCTTCTTTTTCTTAATTGTAATCTTATCAATCTTTCCTAGTAATACTACACTCATTCATCCAAATGGACCAAAATCAAAATTCCCTGATTATCAAGATTTTAAAACAAATAAAAAACATATTATTAACCCATCTCAATATATATATTTATCATTCATATATATTTCTCTAACAAACCCTACCTATTAATCTCATTCATGAATCTCTTTCTACATTCATTCATTCTCTATAGTCCTTGTTAGGCAATATAAAATTATAGGTTTATGTTTTCTAAAAATATTTAAAGTATTTACACATATTATGTATTCTTCACACAAGTTAATAGTTCTTCTATATCATCCTCAACCTACCCATATGTATTTTGACAACCTTAGACAACTTTGTCATGTTTTCTTACACACTCTTGTAGCTTTTTTCCTTGGAATTCTTACATGTAAGAAATGGTACATAATCAAATGTCAAAAAAAAGTCATAAATTAAATTACCCTATATCTAATTTTATCCTCTCATGAAATTTCATGCATCAACTCACTCATTTAGCCCATTTCAATTCTCCTTTTGTTCCCTATTTAGGCTTATTTAGCCACTATCTAATCCTTGGACATATAGTCCTCCACCATTGTATAGATACATACAATAAACATATAAAACCATAAAAATATTTCAACTCACACTAGGACCAATCTTTTTTAAAAAGTCAATGTATTTTTGATGATTAGAAATGGAGTTAGGATACAAACCCTAGTTTAGGGTTCTTGAGGGCCTAAGACAACTCGAGACCATTAAAAATTATCCTTTGGAGGAAAAAAGGTTTAAAATCACCAAATAATTTTTTTGAGGTCATACCATGTTTGAAAAAACCTTTCCAATCATTATCATCCATGGTTTAATCCTCCATACACATTAACCATATTATAGTATCCTTGATTGTGTACATAGTGCCACTTTCTTTAGGTTTGCACTCAGTCTAATTAAATGATGCAATATTTAAATAAATAATAAAAAGTTAAAATAAACATAAAACATAGGATAAAAACTCACCTATATACATCATACACTTGAATATCATTGCATAGTTCTTTCTTTGTCTCAAATTTACATGCAATCCATAGTTTATACCCTCTGTTATAGGAAAATGAGTCTCTTCTTGGGGAATGCCTATATTTGTGTGGCTTCCTTATGGATCATAGTCTCTTTAAATCCACCATTATTTATTCCAATATTATGTAAATGTATCAAAACCTCCAAACCCAATCAATAACCTACTTGAAACCATAGTCTTCCTTTAATAGTTTGCATAAGTAACTTGTTTTTAAATAACCAATATGTGAAGGGTTTTTGCCTACGTACCTTATACAAATATTAATAAATAATAAATATATAATTAAATTTTATTATAAAATTTTGGATTACTTAAAAAACCAAGCACACAAACTATCATATATGCATTAATATTACCTTCCATCATTGTATGTTCAAACATAGAATATTACAGAATGCAAGGTAGCATATTTGATCATGCACAATATTAATCTCAAGTCAAGAAAAAATTGTTAAAATAAGATATTATCAAATATTTTTTGGACACAATAAGTCCATAATCATATATATTCCTTTGAAACTTTATATCAATACATAAAATTTACTTACATAGTCTTCATGCATCTTTCTTGGTAGACCTTTTCATCCCAATCATGTCTTCCTTTTTTTTCATATCTTATATGTCATTACTATGGACTTTTCACACTATATATGACTCATTATATCTAAAAATAAACTCTAAAACATTCTTATAATCTTTTATTTAAAATAAAAAACTTTAAACTATCACAAGACCCATGTATGGTGGTGGCTCAATATGACTTCTACTTACATTTTCAACTTGACATATACATTAAAATAAACTTAAGACCTTAATAAGACCCTAAAAATTCTAGTATAACATTATTAAATAATTAAATATCACTTACACTTGTCTATAGTCACTTAACCCACCTAGACCACTCGCATTCCTTCATTACATGCTTGGAAAATTCAAAGTAGAAAAAGGTGGGAAACTAAAAATTCAAATTTTCATACACATTTATGAATTCAAAGCACAAATAAGATCATTTTTTGGTCATTCCTAAGATTCCAATTCATCAAACATCCTCCCATACTATTATAATTACCTACCATACTATAAGATGTGTGTCCCATTCCTTCCTAAATGGGACCCTTTCTTTATCACGTATTTTATTCTCATCAAGAAGTTCCACATCCTCCTCATTTTAGGGTGCCTATTTTTTCCTTGGATATTATTTGAATGTCATTCCATACATTTATTTAAAAAATATTAAAATACAATATAGTTTAAGTTAGATATCAGCTACAATGAGACTTGATAGATGTTATTAATGATGTGTGTAGAGATATTTCATGCCATTTTATAGTAGATATTTAATTATTTCATATTATTATATAATTTTATGTCATATTTATATATTTATTATATGTGATTCTCATTTTATATATCTTGATTGAACCATGATCTTTACTTTTAACACAATGTTTTTCATATCATTTTACATTACATCTCTTTTATTACACTTTACAATTAGCCATTATTATATTTAAATGTATTTGGTATTTTTTATCTTCCCTCTCTTATGGGATTATTTATATCTATAATTATTTCAACTTGTGGATATTCGGTATAACCTATGGTTTTCATTTTATACCATTTATTTCATCATTTAGTCAAATATAGTTTCTATTGTGGATCTTTGGTAACAACTTTAGCTCTGATTTTTTAGAATTTTAGTCTCCTATTTTGGCATGATTTAAATTTGGTCTTAGTTTCCCTTTTTTTTCTTTGGTATCACCTTGAAGTTTTATTTTATAATATTTTATCTTTACCCTCTTTTTGGATGTATAGTCAATCTTTCTTTCCATTATAGATCCTAGGTAGTAACTTTAATATATTTTTTTCACATTTTATAGAAAATTCTAGTTGGTCTTAATTTATTTGTGTTTTTTTATACTTTTTGGCACTCCCTCTCTTTTGAAATGATTTCTTTTATCTATATTTGTACAAGATATTGAATATGATGTTAATATGGGCACTTGATTATTAATGTTAGATTTATTTTATTTGGTGTTTTATTATCTTAGGAAGGCTATTTAGTTTATTTTACCTATTTTAATTATTTTGTCAAATTTTTACACTTTTTGATAACTTATTAAAAATATATGGAAGTGCTAGCTAGAGTGAAATTCATTAAATGTGTACTTAACTGAGCTCAATCATTTATTCATTCATCCCCAAGAGGTGAGGTAAACATTTTGGATATAATTTAACTAAAATTAAAGTTATTTTTGTCAATTTCCTTTTTTTAGGGTTTTGGGGCACCTATCTCATTAATGTCCATGAGTTGTTTACTTGTCAATAAAGTCTTCTTGCATGTTGAACTTATCTTGATAGTAAGTCAACCTTATTTTCTTGAGTTTAATTTTACTTATATTATAGTACATTTTTATTCTACTTAGTGGTTAATAAAATTTCCTAATTTGGTTTTTAATTTATGTTTTTTATAGACATAAATTTTCAAGCAAGTTATCTCATAGTAATCTTATTTTAGCTTTAATTATTAATAAATAATTTTACACAAAGAAGTGTGGCACAATATTTCATATTAGGAAACCTTTTTGCATATGTAAATATATATGTATATATGTATATATGTATATATGTATATATATATGTATATATATATATATTTATATATGTATATATATACATATATATACACACACACACATATATATATGTATATATATGTATACATATATATATATATGTATATATATATGTATATATATATATACATCGATATATATATATATATATACATATATATATAGATGTATATATATATATATATATACATACATATATATATATACATACATATATATATATACACATATATACATATATATACATATATATATACACACACACACACACACACATATATATATATATATTCATATAGATACATATAGACATATATATATATATATATATACATATATATATACATATATATACATATATACATATATATACATATATATATATATATACATATATACATACATACATACATATATATATATATATACATATATATATATATATATATATACATATATATATATATATATATATACATATATATATATATATATAGACTGTCAAGCATATCATTTTAGTTTATAAGTTATTCAATATAATATTTTATCAATAACCTCACTTATAACACATCTAGATTAATAACTAGTAATTCTTGGACATGTTAGTTGATACATAGCTTAAATTTTAGATAAAATCAAAGATTATTTACACTACAAACATTAAAAACATTTATTTGGTATCATATCCTTGTTAAATAGAGGCTCATAATGATTTCATGCCATTATTAATAAAATCATGGCTCTATGAATTCTACTTCTATGAATATTCTCATTTTCAAAAGTGAATTTTAATATTGTAGCGATATATTGATGATAATACTTATTTGTAAGGGAATTTTGGATACTGTTATCCATGAATACACACTACTTAGATATTTTAATACTTTGACTTAATATTATAACATAACAAAAAATGATGAAAAAAATGTTGATGCACAAACATTATTCTATCTTCATAGTGCCATAGACCCAAGCATATATCCAAGAATTATTAGATGAAAAACTTCCCATGAGGCACAAAATACCTTAGAAAATTCATATCATATATCCATTAAGGTAAGAGAGTGAAAAATCCAAACTCTTATAATGAAATGAAAATTTAAGAATGTTAGATAATGAATGATTTTTAGAATATTTCATAAAGATAAATGACTTAGTGAATAAAATGAGGGTTTATAGAGAAATCATAGAAAATATGGGAATAGTAAGGGAAATTTTGAGATATTTGGATAAAAATGGATGCATCTTATAATAAATATTTTAGAGTGTAAGGTAATCAACACTATAAGTGTTGATGAGTTAATGGGTTGTCTCTTATCCCATGAGGATAAGATGAGACTATATGTAGTTGATATAGAACATGAAATTGAAACCAAGGAATTAATTTAAAAGAAAAAAGAGAAAAATAAAAATTACATTCAAGGAAGTTAAATATACTTAAATTCAAAAGGGAAATATTAGGCTAACCTATGATGTAAAACATGTAATTGAAACCAAGGTAATAATTTCAAATCCCAATGATAAAAATAAAAATCAGATTCAAGGGAGTTAAATAGAATCAAATTGAAATGAAAAATATAAATCTAATTTCATAGAAAAAATAATTAAAACCTTATTTAAAAAAAAATATGATAGTTTCTAAAAGATTATAACATACTAGCTATTAGGAAAAGTTAGCTTCACATGGAATTTGAGTGAATATTGTAAAATGAAATAATTACATGAGTAATAACTCAGTAGTTGTTATTTTGGTTATCTATTGGAATATATTAGTTGGTTTTGATATTATTTTGAATTACAATAATATTATGTATATAGGTTAGTTATTAATAACCTACGCAAGATTATAGGTTAATGAGTATGCATAAGGATGTGAAGAGTTAATTGTGGAGATATGAATCTCCATCATTATAGGGAGACTTTCCTATATATGTGTGTAATTTTGAATGAACATGTAATAGAAAATATATTAATATATTGTGTGTTTAATATTTTCCCTTTATGTATTGAACTCCATTATTGATTACATGAGCTAAATATCTTCATAACCTCCTCCAAATCCTATCAGTGGTATTAGAGTGGGAAGTTCCTTTGATGGATTAATGATTTGTTTGTAGGGGTATCCATAATATTTTCCATTTCCCCTCCTAATTTTCTCTAAATATTTTGAGGATAGATTTTATATAGGCTATTATGATAGTTTAATTTTGATGATAATTTATTTTATTTAGTTATGGTTAAAGTTGAAATGAAGTTCATTTGAATTTCTATTATCTAGATTTACCTAGTCTTAAATCTCTATTATCTAGATTTGCCTAGTATTGAATATATATTATCTAGATTTTCCTTGTCATTTTCTTAAGGAGATCAATTTACAATCATATCCAAGCACTTAGGGGATATTTTGTCAAAGGCATAGCTTTCAATCAGAACCATGCACTCTATTGACCTATATGTTAGAAATTAGTCATTTCTATTTATATGATGATAGCTACATGGTTCTGTTGATATATCTAGATTCTTTATATTATAATACATCATGGATCACTCAATGAAGGTGTATTGGTAAATATGTGTTATTGAATTATTATTTATTTCTTAACATCTATTAAAAGTTTGCATTTCAATTTGGTTTTAATGGATCTAAGGATTACATTAAAAATATATAGATCTATGATTTAATAATTCATGGCACCCACTATGTTTATATTACATTATACTTTACCCAACATAATATTTGTGACAATTTTATGCACTAATTTATTTATTGCCTCATTTCTCACATGCCATTAAAATCATCCTTCATTCATACTCATAAAGACTTGGTTCTCTCCACTAGACTATAAATCCCTCTTCATTTAGTCAAATATATTTTGGATCATGTAATTTCCATGCATTTCTATTTTTTGAAAAAATTCAAATTCTATTGATTCTTTTTATTTTTTCAATTTGGCCTGTCAAGGCTAAATGCCAACCCCTGCTAGTAAAAAACATTTCATTGACCACCATAATGTTCACTAACTGTCAAATCAAGGGAGTATGCCTTAGTGTCATGTAAATTAGTGTCAATTATTATCATTTTTTTAGTATCTTTTGATGTATTTATCAAGGAATTCAAATAGTCTTGTTGATCTAAAGTGCATGTACAGAGATGGCTGAAGGTGATAGTTGATAACTCACTATGAATTTCTTTGGTATTTCTACTATATTAAAGCATGAGGCTGATTATAATATTTTAAAAGTATGATCAAGATACATAAAATCATATTTGGGACCTAAATAATGATATAATGTACTTTTCATGGTATTCACTAACAAAGCTTCTTTTTAAGCTATATGTGTGGTTGTCTAAGAGAAGATTTTGGTCTTAAAATGACATTATTTGACCTCATAAGGCTAATAAATCATTAATAATGTCTCTAATCACACTAATATTCATATTTTTATTTAATTTAAATGTTCATACTTTTAAAATATCTCCTCATGCAACTTTGAAGCATTATTTTGACCTATAAAGAGCTCCCACATGTCAAATTTACCCATATTTTAATGTCAAAAGACTTAATACTTATGTTAATATGAAAAAAAATTGGGGTATTCCTTATTATTCCATAAATTTGTGGTTCTAAACTTGCAGTGTGAATAAATACAAGAAAAAGTCCATTTTGATGTGTTTTCATGCAAAAGTATGAATTTATATGGAATTTTCCATACAATAGAGGCCAAGAATTTGAATATGAAGACATGATAGGTGTTATAGAATATATTAATGAAAATAATATTTGATACATTCTCAAAATTGATCCAAAATCACTACCTATCTTATGTTCACCTCAAGAGATCCCTTCAGGTTTGTATATGTTACAACCATGAAAGAGAAAATCAAGATCTAAAATTTTGGGTAATGGAAGGGGTTTGAGAGAGATTCCATCTCTATCAATTGGTTCTCAATTTGTATTTCTCTCCTTTCTAAAAAATAATTTACAAGTTAAATCACTCATCAAATGTTCTTCATTCAAGCTAACAACCAGTTTTCTATGTTTCTCCCCTCCTGAACATGATGATAGACAAATGGAAGTTTGTGGAGCTTTTCAAGAGTGTGAATCACCTTTCCATGACATTATTCATATTATTTCCACATATGTGAGATCATATGGATATTAAAAAGACAAATGAATGCTAAATCTATAGTTTATAGCTAGTTTGGAGAGATTATATGATTTAATGGTTGATCCATTGTTATCAAGACTCATCATTACATGATTTTCAGGTCTCTTTCATGTTTATCTATTCTTATTTCATTTTTCTCAAATTTTACTCAAGGTACCATAACAAATAAGTCATAAATTTCCTCTCAACATCATCATAGTCATAGTTTAGCAAATATTAATGAAAGTTAGCATTCCTTAATGTATTTGATGATTCATAGGTTTCCATTTTTGGTAATGTATATTTATCAAAGACCTCTAAAATTGTATATTTTGTTAAGGCATATGTATATGCTCCATTAATGTCATTAATTGGTTATCTTTAAAATGGATTCATGTTATTTTCACCTCTATAATTTTTCATCCCTTTACACAATCTTCATACTACCATTTTGCCATTGTATAAGGTTATCTTTCCACTCTTTTATTAGTTTCATATATTACCACCTATCCGTCCACTTATACTACATAGATACACTATAAAAAAGATTCATGAATGTTTTAAAAATACCATGGTCATTCAAATGTTGTAAAAACTTAAAACACTGCTAAAAAGAGGTTAAAAATCATCTACAACCAATGTCAAAGAATATCTACATTACATTGTTGCAGTTAATTTCAAATAAGGTATATGGATTGAGGACTATAAATAAAGGTTTACACTCTCATTAAGTTTAAGAAAACCATGGACATGTTGGAAACCTCTTCAATCTCTTCTAACATCAAATCTTTATCTTAGTCTATACAAGCAACACAAGAATCCACACTTATAGCCATGCTGAGAAAAGGTGAGATCAAAGATATAAACATGGATCAAATCAAGAATGTGAAGAGAGATTTAAAATAAATTAAGATTTAAAGGGAAATAAATGTCATTAGAGTGACTATTTAGAGGTTTTTTGGTGTTTTTTCAAGACCTTAAACTTACACATAGTCCATACAAGGAAGAAATTCTATACATAATCAAGCCTATCTGAAGATCTTCCATGTTTTCAAGCTAAAGTTTTGAAAGGGATATAAAATATGTTTAAATCGAGTTTAAAGATATTAATAGGTTCATGGACCATTAAGGGATATATTAAGCCACTTTGTCATGCTAGGATAGTCTTAATAATTGAATTGATGATCCTAAGATACCTACAAATGACTTATGGAACAAGTTGTTCTTAATATAAAATAAGAGAATAGAGGTTTGAGGATGGTTTTGATGTGTGAGAGGATCCTAGCCAAAGGTTATAGAACACCAAATGATGATAACATCAATTAATTAAGGATATTAATGAGATCATGGAGGAATTTAGTCATATGGATCTAAATTTGATCAATAAACAACATTGAAAATCTCTTATTTAGAGAAATTAAGGTTGTTTTAGCTTTGTTTAAGGTAAATAGTCATTTATTGAGTTCTTACTATTTAAGCCCCTTCATATAAATTTCAAAGTTATCTAAGCAAATATAAAAACATGAAAGGTTGATTATAAGTATTAAGATTACTTTTGTCACTTAAGGCATAACACTCACCTCTCCTTAGTCTGTACAATAACCAATGTTCATCTAAAGCAACCATTTATAAAGCCACTTCAAGGAAGATATCTTATCATTCATGGAATCCATTTGGAAGTTAATAAGTAAAGGATGAATAGTGATAAGAATAAAATTTGTAAATGGATCCATAATTGGTCTAGCTCAAGGTTTCTACCTCACATGTTCTCTTACATTATGTCCTTAGTCCATACAATAGAGTCATCAACTTTATACGTGATTGAGTTTTGAGATTTAAGTCAAAGTTTTTGTTATTTAATAAAAATTTAAGTATAAATATCTAAAATGGATAGTATAATATTTGAGATATGGTAATTAGTAATCCACCTCATTTTACCATGCAACCCATTATCTCATACAAATCTTAATGGTTACCTATAGGCCTATATTAAAATAGAGTCTATTTACAAGAAGAGTGAATGATTTGAATCCTTGGAGAGACCCTAAATCCCATTTGAAGTTTCAATATAACATCATATATCATTAAAGTATATAATATCAATGATGTATCCGAAGGAAAATATTGAAATGCATAGGCATGTGTACTAAATTAACACTTATAAGCACACCTAATGGAGTGTACTCAATCCCATATCTAGGCAAGAAGAAAGAGTAAGAATTGAAAAAATTTTGAGATAAGTGACACTTAAATAATTTGTATGGGGTTTTGAAATTTTTCAATTTAGAGGAGATGAGATTATAAATTATAAGGTTTGCACTCAAGATAGCCTTGCCACCAGACTTTTACCTACAACAAATCAGGAAAGTGTTGAATCAATTGCAATGTCTAGAAGGTATACATGACTCATTGAAATATGAGGTGGTTATATAATTCAATAAAAAATTAAAATACATGGATATATTCCTCATAGTCACCTTAAATACCTATAAATATCCTTGTTACCTTTGATCAATAATTACAACCAATATTGGTAGAGTATAAGTTAGAAGGAAGTGAGGAGATATAATGTTGTAATATGTTGTATGGGGTTTTTAAAAGTCTTGGTAAGATAATAATTATGTGTGAGGGTTATAATAAAATAATAAAATCCTCATTATCACCTTAATAAATTAAACACAAAAGTGAAAAATCAATCTCAATCATAGATCTTTCGAGACACATAGGCAACCTAAGCTAATCTTTAGAGATTTGAGTGTTGAAGCCTCTAAAAGTGTAGCTAAGCTCCCAAAATTGGTATTAATGACCTATTTTTTATTTATATTCTATCCTAAATGTTACCTCATTAGTGGAAACATCCATTTTTTATCACAATCATTCTTTAGTTAGTTGACAATCAATAATGGAATTAGGAGGACTTTTTGAAGGGTTGTACATTTGATAGAGGGTTTTAAGAATAATATGAATATTTTAAAGGTATTTATATTATTCATACATATTTTTATATTTATCACAGTTAAATTTCAAGTTAAAACCCTTGAGGGCTAGTTGAAGAGGCAAACTTGTATGTAGTCTATACATATAAATTAAGGGGTTGATACATATTTGGGAGTTATTTGAGGTTGATAATAGTTGAAATATAACAAATTTAGGTAGATAAAAATATAATATATAATAATATCTTAGGTTAACCAATTAAAATAACCAATCCCAACCATAAGGGTTACATATGATTAGCTACCAAGAAACCCTAGGGTAGAGAGATAAGGAGTTATGGGCAGTTTGAGCATTTGAAGATGAGAAAATAGGTTGAGATAAGGTATAAATGACTGGTTTTATGATTTATTTCATCCCAAACTCATATATAGGTGCCTTAGATCTACAACACTCAATAATAGATCAATTAGGCCTAAAAGCCTATTTTAGTCCTAAAAACCCTATACCACCATGAAGGCACTTGCCGACCTTCCTAAAAAATTACAAAATTATAATATTTAAGTGAAATTTTAAAATTATAAATAACATATTTAAATTAGAAAAATAAAATGTTGTCAATTTGGTCCTTGAGAAGTAATTCAAATTATGTAGTCTAGGCAACCAATTCGACCCACTTGTTTGGGTGCTCATATCTCTCACCAAGAGGAGAATTAGAAAAAATTATCTTACAAGGAGTTAGGAAACCTAGGTAAATTTAAATCCATCTATTATTTAGTTTGTTTTATGATATGAGGTTTATGAACCAACATTAAGACTATAAGTAGGTCCAAAATGCATGCAAAACACTACAAACAAAACTCGCTACTTACATATCTTGGTACACTCTTTGCATGGGAACCCAATATCATCTATAAATTTTAAGGTTTATATGTAATATATATCCATGGAAATAATTTATATTTTTTAGGTCCATACTTTTTGAACCATCATTAAGAGGGTGGACCTCCAAAACCTCCCTAAACCCTACTATAAACTAGTTTTGAGAAAAGTTAAGTTTTTTGCTCTAAAACACCCATGAATAATCATATATACTCTTGAATCATGAATTAAAATTATATAGGGTCCTTTCCATGGTACTATGATGTATGGAGCTATAGAACCTATCAAAAAATTGGGCTTTTTGAGGAAAAAGTGTATAAATAGAGGTGTAAGGTAGTTTAAGATAATTTCAATCATTGAATAATGAATTTTGGTAATTTTTTTACCTTACCAAGCCATTAAATTATCAAAAAAAATCCTATAAATTCATTTCTAAACTTCTTCTAATCAATTAGTCTATATAAATGAAAGATATATTAACCTAGTGAACTAGTATGGTGAAATTACAAGTGTTTCTTACTCAAAGAGACCTATTTCATGATAAGGGAGATTGTTTCAAGTTTAAAAATAACTATTTCCTATGTTATCAAAGTTTCATACAAGATTTTCATAGCTATCCACTACTAAGAGTTAGGCTACTATGTCCAATTGGCCTAATAGACCTAGTTAAACAATCAAATGAAGTTGAATATGGCATAAAAGAATATTGAGAGGGTTAAATTAATTAATAATAAAACAATATTCTATCCTCATGCAACATAACTAACCTTAAATTTCAAACCACGTGCATAGTTGGTATTCAAGTGGCAAATTAGTCTTCATCTACCAATCACATGGAAACTTAATCTTGAGTGTCAATACATGAGTTAACTAGTCCTTAATGGAAAATTACAAGATTTATTTGAAAAATAATGGCATAGAATTATTCAAAAGGAGTTACAACAAGTCAACTACAACCAACTTCTTGTTTTCAATGCCAAAATAGCTCACTCAAAGATCATGTAGGAACACTAAACATAAAGAGATGTCTTGAGGATTATTTGTAATAATTTTTAGCTAAAGTAAGTTGGAGTTAATTATGGTCATGGTGAGCTTCCCTATTTACTCTATGATAAGTTCTCTCTTATTATTCTCTTCCTCTCATTTTCTTATATATTCAGGCTTTTTGGCCTTATTTGGGATACCTCTCTTGGGCATGATGAAACTCTACCGAGGTTAAGTTTTGTAACCTATTAAGATAATACAAATGACTATTTAAAATTATTTGGTATAGGTTTAGTGTTTTTTATTAGTTTTAATTTCACATGTGGTAGTGTTTTCTCCCTTGGTTGGACCTAATTTCACCTAGTTATTAGTATATCATCTTATACAGGTCATATAAAATGTTTGATGTTGAGTGATTGAGCTTGAAATGGAGATATTTATTGGTTAGTGTCTTAAATCAAACATTCCATCATTTCCCTCATGATTTTATCAGTTGATGAAACTTTTATGTAAAACACTTTTTCATAAGAGTCCCTTATAGTTTTATGATTCAATGATTTGCATTGCTTATTAGTGTTAAATAGAGTTTAAGTTGAGTGAATGAATTATATATTAGGTACATCACCATCACTAGTATAGGTTTTCGTATTTAGATATATTTATAAATATTTTCACCCCCTAAATAAAATTAATTTTATGGAAATGATTCAATCTTATACATAAGAGGAGCTTGATCCATAAACTAGATAAATGGTTTCTAGAAATGGATACTACAAACTCTCAACTCCTTAATTAAAATAGAATTAGATGTAGAATTATAGGAATTAATTAAAGTAATAAAAAAATCTATAAATTCATTTCCTAAACTAAGAAATCTTAATTTATTCCATTTTACAATTTCCCATAATTTGTTCCATTATTCTGTTAATTCATTTGCCAAACTGAATTGTAAAGTAAAATGACACAAACTTGATAACGGAGTTCACACATTTTGGCTGCATCTTTGGGATCATAATCATGAAATATATCTACTTAAATATGACGTAAATATCCATATTTTACAAACTTGCATCACAAAATGGAATATGATAACTTATAAATGATGTTGTAACCTGATCATGAATACTATGATTCAATCAGAAAATGTCTTTCCTTCATCAACAGCACATGTATCTCATCTCTATGAATATGAGTATCATATTATCCATTAAGAGTGTTTATAAAAACTCTTAAAATATGGGTATAATGATTTTAATGAGTGTTATACCTTATAACAGACCTACAACTCCAATAATAACTCTATAACTATATACATCCCTTTATGGCCAAAGGCCTTATGAAAAATAGTATCAATAAAAATAATATAGTCATGGGTCTCTCTATGTATAAATACTCAATAATAGATATACCTCTTCATATTAGTCCCATAACATAGTGGTAACTAATCTATTTTAGCCAGAACATATGCAAACTTTCATAGAATAGATATTATAAAAAAATAATCCTACAAGTGAGACGATATTCACCTCCAAGCCATAGGCTTTATGAAATAGAAGTGTTATATTTATAGGCTCAATCCTGGGTGTCCATTCCCACATTTATTCTACATCCTTAAAATTATTCTAATGTTTACCCAAGGGTTAAAGGACTTATATAATAGACATAATATAAGCCATGAACTCAGGTTTATGTGTTTATAAACATTTGGCAACATTTATCATTCACCCTAAATTGAAGGCAAAATAATAAAAGATTCCCCTTACAAACTCTATCTCTCATAATCCCCTTTTGGCTTACATCTTTATATAGATACCTCCATATAGGAATGTGTAGGAGTATTACTAGTTTTATAGAATAGAAAACAACATCCTGAATACTAGCTCAAGCCTGTGTGGCTTCAATAAAACCATCTTCACCTATTCGAGACTACATATGTCAAAAGTCACCACATAATATTTTTTTGATGTTGATTATATTATATTCACCATTCTCTCTCCAAATACAAACCTTCAATAGTGAACTCTCTTCAATGATGAGCTCCTTCAATGACTATTAGGCCATACCAAAATGAAAGTGGACTTCCCCACCACTGAATACTATATTAATCAATAATCACATCATATCAAAAAGAAGATCCCCATTGCATAGGCTCTATCTGTGTCCTTTCACAACTAATTTCACCTCTCCCATTCAATATGAGAATAAAATCCACCCTATGTATCTTTTTCTAGCCATGATCCATTCACTAATTATGTATATTAAGGTTCAGGACTCTCATTATTGCCTAATCTCATGGGCTTTTATAAATAGTTTGAATCCCTTCTCTAGCACTTTGCAATGTGAAAATGGGATATTAATCCCACATTTCATGGAATGAGAGTGTGTTAAAAGCTTCAAATATCCTTATGTTCACCATGTAACTCATGGCTTCAGCCATGTATAACCCTTCATTTTTCTGAACAATGCAAACAACTATTTCTTAGCTATAAAAATCCTTGTGGTTGAGCTCAAACTATTAAGATAATAGTTAGTCCAATTTATTAATTAGGGTCTTGGCAAGAATAGACAAATTTGGATGGATGATGGATGATTCTAAGTTGGGTTGGGTAATGATTCAAGTTGGTTGTTAAACTACCATTTTGGTTTGATCTTGAGATTTATCACAATGAATTGATCCTTGACCTGGGTCTCAAGTTGATTTGGGTCTCAAGTTTGTTTCCTTGAACTCAACATGCATAAGTGACTTTAAAAATGTGAGCAAAGTGGTGGCAAGCCATGTGGTGGCTAGAGGACCCACCATGTGGATCTATCCAATAAAGTTATTTGTCAATATGAGAATGCATAATATGGTATGAAACTATAATGTAATTTTCAATATTAAAATTGCATTAATATACCATGGTGACCAAATCCCCTTATGAAACAAAAGTGGACCCCATCATTTATGGTCTCTATATTCATCCTTTTTCAATAGGATTGATGAATATTGATGAACTAAATATATTCTAGATCACACCTCCCCACAAAGAGGTTTTTGGTCTCCAAAAGTCCCAATAATCCAACTAAACCAAAATATCTCCATAAATTCTCTTCTCTACCATTGACAATTTTCTTTCATTTATTCCAAACATAAACATGTATAATGTTAAGTATAAAAATTGGCAACTAATTTTACATCCTAAGGTTATAACTACACAATTCACAAATAAGATCTTCTTTACAAACACACAAACTCTACAAGTCTGTATAGGCAAAATATCATATAAAGGTGAGGAGAAAACTAAAAAAATAAACCCATCTCAAGGTTTTCTTCATCATCTAACTTCTCCTAGATTCGTACCTCCAACACTCATACAACTAAGTTAGTTTCCAAAAATGTTTATCATAGTCTAATAATTGTAATAAGAGATAACAATAACATCCTTCCACAACTCTAGGATTATAAAAATTCTTTCTTAAATCCAAGTAGTTGGGAATTCCCTAAAATAGTATTTTGAAGTGAAACTAAGAATAATACTCATTACTATAGTAATACTTTATAAAAACTATTCAAGTAAACCATTTGATCAATAAGGGTTGTTCCCTCTTCATGGTTTCCATAACTAAATAGGATGTGGTTTCATCTTATAAACTCTATCTTCTAAGAGTTAGATGATCCATTCTAAATTTCAAAAATATTTAAAAAAAATTCCAAAAAAAGACATATTTTACTCCCAAAGTAGCTTACACAAAGGATTCAACCAAAAATTATGCAAACATAGTTACATTTGCAAATAATTTATACCTATGAAGAAACTATGAAGTGCACCTATTGATTACTAGTTGACATAGTGTTGGTGTCTTGACAACTTCTTGTTTTCTTCCTATAACTCTTAACAAATATTTTAAACATAAACCAACTTTGGACCAATTAACAACTCAATTCATAATGTACAAAAGCTTGTTCATTCATGAATAATTCCTTATTTTCCACTTCCATATCTTACCATGGAACTAGTATTTTCACTTGTTCTTATAATCAAGGACATAATAATCCATAATTTGATTACTAATAAAAAATATAAATCTACATAAATGGTTATCAAAGAACAAAATATTGTGTCAGTACCAATATGAAATTAGATCATAACCCTAATCTACCCTTTGTGTAAGAATAGTATAGAACTGTAACTAATTTCTCTTAGATACGCATCACTAAAAATTCCTTGAATTTTATTTGAATGTGTCTCAAGATAGAAATGATAATCCTTTCACAACACCATCTCACACCTCAAGTGGCAATGTGTTATTCATAATCTATGTTGATTCTATATGGCTAGTGGTTTCATAACCTTGGATGCTACAAGCTTGTCTTCTTCCAAAAAATTAATACACCTTCCAATTTTTCTTTGCACTAGCCTTCTTACATGGTCAAATTAAAGAAAAAAACACAAAGAAAGAATTTGATATCTAAAAACTCCAAAACTAAAGTATATAAAAAACTAGAGCAAGTCTTATATCAACCTATTCTAATACCAAAATGATCCATAAATTGGATAAATAGTTTCTATAAATGGATACTAAATACTTTTATTTCATTAATTAAAATATAATTGGATGTGTAAATCTAGGAATGAATTAAAGTAATAAAAACCTCTATAAATTCATTTCCTACATTAAAAACTCCTAATTTATGTCATTTTATAATTTCTCATAATTTTTTCCATTATTTTGTTATTTCATTTTCCAAACTAAATTATAAATTTAAATTCATAATGAACTGTAAAGGAAAATGACACAAACTTGATAATGGATTTCACCCATTTTTCTTATGTCTCTGACTTCGTAATCATGAACCAATCTATTTAAATATGATGCACATATCAATATTTTACAAACCTACATCAAAAAATGTAATATGAGAACCTATAAATGATGTTAAAACCTAACCCTGAAGACTCTGATCTAATCAAAAAACATCTTTCCTTCATTAATAATACCTATATCTCATCTCCATGAATACAGGTATCAGATTCTCCATTAAGAGTGTTTAAAGAAAATCATAAAATATGGGTATAATGATTTTAAGGATTGTTCTACCTTCTAATAGATTTATAACTCCAATAATAACTCTATAACTATATACATCCCTCCATGGCCAAAGGCCTTATTAAAAATTAGAGGTAATAAAAATAATACAACATAGGTCTTTCTATGTATCAATACCTAGTCATACATATATATCTCTACATATTAGTTCCATGACGTAGTGGTAACTAATTTGTTTTAGCCAAAGCATATGAAAACTTTCATATAAAAGACATTACAACAAAATAACCCTACAAGTGATAAGATATTCACCTCTTAACCACAAGATCTATGAAATAGAAGTATCATTTGCATAGGATTGAGCTTGGGTATCCATTCCCAAATTTAGTATTCATCCTTATGATTATTGTAATGTTTACCCAAGGCTCTAAGGTATTATATAGTAGACATAATATAAACCATAAACTTAGTTTTATGTGCTTAAAAACATTGAACAATGTTTATGATTTTCCCTAGATTAAAGACAAAATAAGTGAATATTCCCCCTATAGATTGTATCTCTCATAATCCCCTCTTGATTTGCATATTTATATAGATACCTCCATTCAAGACTTTTTAGGAGTGTTACTAGTTTTATAGCATAGAAGACAACATCCTTAATACTATATTAGGTCTATGTGCCTTTGATAAAACCACCTTCACCCATTTGGGACTACATATGTCAAAAGTCACCACATAATACCATGTTGATTTTGACTATACTATCTTTGCCATGCTTGCTCCAATTATAAACTTTCAACAGTGAACTCTCTTCAACAATGAGATCCTTTAATGGCTATAAGTCCATACCAAAATCAAAGAGGACTTCCCCATCCTTTAGGAATGTATTAACCAATAGTCATGCCATTTCAAAAATAAGATCCCCATTGTACAATATCAATCTATGTCCTTTCCCAAAGAAGGCCACCTCTCATATTTAGGTTGTGAATAGAATCCACACTATGTATCTTTTTCTAGTTGTGATCTATTTACTGAATGTGTATTTTAAGGTTTGGGGCTCTCATTATTTCCCAATCCCATGGGCTTTCACAAATGGTCTGAATCATTTATCTAGTGCTTTGTAATGTTTAAATGGGATATTAATCCTACATTCCATATGATGAGAGTGTGTTAAAATCTTCAAATATCCTTATGTTTATCATGCAACTCATGGCTTTTGCCATGTATAACCCACCATTTTGCTCAAAAATGCAAACAATTCTTTCTTAATTGGAAAACCCATGTGGATGAACTTAGACTATTAAGATAATAGTTAGTCTGCTTACTTAGTTAGGGTCCTAATAAGAATAGATAAACTCAACTAGATGATATAAGATTCTAAGTTTAGTCGGGTAATGATTCAAGCTAGATGTTGAGTGGGCATTTGAGCTTAGTCACAATGAAATGATCCTCAAGTTGTGTCTCAATTTGAGTTGGGTCTCAAATTGGTTACTCTAAACTTAGCATACATAAGTGACTTAGAAAATATGAGGAAAGTGATGGTAGGCCACATGGTGGCCTGAGGACTTGCCATGTGGATCTCTTTAATATTGACACTTGTCAAAATAAGAATCTATAATATGGTATGACACAATAATGTAATTCATAATATTAAAATTACATTAATATACCATGGTGGCTAAATCCCCTTCTAAAACAAAAGTGGACCCTACTAGTTATGATCTCCATAGCCATTCTTTTACAACTTGATCGATGAAGATTGGTAAACTAAAAATCTGCTAGATTAGAGCTAGCCTCATAATCTAGAGGTTTGGTCTAAGATACATGTATCAAACAACTTTTGTATCAATCCAATATTAGTCCAAATTTGAAGTAAATATGAGCAATATACTTCAATAAGGTGCAACTTAGGTCGCTAATAGTTTTGGCACATTTGGTGGGACACATATTTAACCACTAAAGTACTCATTTATAGCATCTTGGTCCAAAAAAATAGTTTTAATAACTCATATGGTCATCATCTCTAAGGTAAAAAGGTAGCTCTTGTTCATAAATTCATTATTTTTCATGTGTCTTCTGGTGGGCTATGGTAGCCTATGGACATATTTTTTATCATTCATCTACTTATGAACAACCCTATGATTTAGCCCAAGATACCTATCCATATCACTATGAACCCTATTATCCCTACATTCACCCATATAAACCTTGATATGAGCCTCACCAACCCTTTATAAAACCTTATTAGTAGTATGGTGGCTCATACCAACCTTGTGATACCTCTCATGAACCTTGTTATCTTCCATATGAGACATATCATTTCTAAGATGAACCACCCTTCCAAAACATACATAATTTTTATGGTGATTTAAAGGAGATGAAGAGTATTAATGAAATCATTACTAAAGAAATTTTAGCCTTGAGATAAGAACAATCATGTAAACAATCTCAATAGTCACTACCTCTTACTTCCCCATGCCACTATCCAATGATTAAAATTTTATCTCTACTACTAAGTTTCCCCAATCATGCCCCAAGCTATAATTTCTTAGATATATGATGCTCCTAAACTCAAGTTTACAAGATGGAAATAATTTTAAAAGTCAAGCATAATCCCAAGTGTTGAAGTCAAGGACAAGCCTAAAGCCATTCAATCCTCACCCCTACCTCCTCAAGAGCCCAAGTCCTTCCTTCATGGAAGGGTATTAAATAGAAATTTTAGTAGAAAGATAAAGTGATGGTTTTAAAATTTGAGCATCCACATGAACATAATAAAGCATTCATGGCAACACCATTGGATTTGTCTCATATTATTCAGCATTTTCAAGTGTCTACTATTCTAATCCTTGAGAAATAACCTCTCCCTTGGGAGGTAAATGAATAATATGCAAATGAGGTGATATAATATGAGAGTGGATTAAGTGAACATGAGGAGGACATCACCATTTTCACACCCTTTGGCAAGGATAATCATGATTTAATCTTTCAAAAAGTAAAAGAGGATGAGTTGCAAGAGGTGACTAAGATTCAAAATGAGTTACAAGTACAAGATAAAATACAAGAGGAACACAAAAATTATACAATAATAAGATGGTTCTCATTAACTACTTGATCACAATGTATCTTCCCCAAATCATGATAGTCCATAAAAACTTGCAACAGTGGTAGAAGGCAAGTACAAGCCAACCATTGAAGATGAGGAAAAAGTTAAATTTTAGAGAATGTCAAGTCATTAGGTTGATGTTGAAGATGAAATAACTTCAAATGACCAATTAGATATAACAAAGGATGATTTTCAGCCTCATGATCATGATGAATAAAGTCTAATCACACATGAGTTTGGTGAGAACCAATCAGTGGGCTTGTTTGATATCATCAATTTAAGTTACTCTTTACATGAAGGTGATTCATTTTATGTTGAGAGAAGTAATTTCATCAATAAAGGAGTTGGATCTCCAAGAAAACCAATCCAAGAAGTTGTCTTATCAAGAGATGACTTATTTGAGTCCTTAAAGTAAGGTTACTATTGACCATTTTTTCCCTCGGGCCAAAATGGCTCAAACCCCTATTATCAAAATCTTGTATAGGGGATTTTATAATGTTATAGGGCATTATAGTAGTGTAATTGATGACATTTCATATGCCATTATTGAATTCATCATATTTTAGCTTAGTCCTTCTGTCATTGGTGTCTTAGGGGTCATTTTAAGGTCATATATGCTAGTGAAAATTCTTTATTCTGATCAATGTACTTAGAGAATAGAACAAGTTTAATTATGCCTCAAGGAATTTAACTAATATTTCAAAGATGAATCAATAGCTTAGGAGAAAGCTTTGTGAATCTAGACCATCTTCAGGATGTCACATGGAAATAAAAATGGAGAATTTTGTTTATGTAATTTTAAACATGCTAAAAAATCCTCACATAACCATTAGACCATGCACAATCCATTTCCTTAGTGACAAGATCATACTCTTCAAGTTTCATATCTTGATGAGCCTTCTATCTCAAGATCTAAGCCTTCAAATCTCATCTTGCTAAGCCTAAGGAGCCAGGATGTCCAAGATGTCATCCATAAATTAATGAACCATATATTTTGTGCATTTGTTATCTTCGCTTAGGAATCACTTATGATCCAAAGGATTGTAGTGTTAGGCTTCATGCTAGGAACATGCTCTAAAAGTTTCAAGTTTGCACAAGTTTTCTAGGTCAAGTTGTAATCTTCTAAAGATAGACCTACAACATAATACATTTTTGATAACATCAAGTTTAAGCTCAAGTAAAATAAATCCTTTTGATATTAAATTTGATAATCATGTGAACAACATTGATGGTCGTATGAATTCTATTTAATGGTAGCTTGGATGTCAAATTTAAACTCATGAAATATATGTTGGTTTTCAAATAGTGGGTCCAAAAATATCTAACGGTCTATGTTAAATAATACATCTTGATCAAATGGTACAAGATGAGTCAAATACTTAAGGAGATTGAGAGATTGACACATGGCTTAAGTGATGAATCTGACAGACTGATAGTGGATCTTGAAGTCAAACATGGGGCTACCACATGGCATAATATTGGATAGAGTTGAAAATTCAAGGGTAGTATTAATGACTCATGATCATTCATATAAAGAAAGATCAATGGTGCAATATGGGTTAATATGTCAATAAGTTTAGTTAGGTATCGATGACTTTTGAAATTTAAGGTCAAAAAGCTAAGGGACTTCATGAAGATCAAACACATGACTAAGGTCAAACTAGGGAAATAATTTTAAAGGGAACATATTACCATTAAAGAGAGATCAAATACCAATAAGTAGACATAATGATGCATTTAGGTGATCAAGAACATATAAGGATGCCATTAAAGATCACTATGGAGCTTTGGTTCATAGATTTATTACATACAAGGTCCATCTTTTAAAGGTTACAAAATTATCTAGTGAGTCTATTTGCCATTATTATAATAAGGGTCTATCCATCTATAAATTCTCAGTTTTGATAAGGACATAATGGATATATGTGTATTTAATAAGAACCATGCATCGATCAAAGTGTCATTATATAATGACTATAGGAAAACCAATAGTCTGAGATTGGTTTTCTATCCTTAGTGGACCCATGAGCATGAGGGTAAGTTAGAGCATGATCCAATTGAAATAAGAGCTATCATTATAAAATATTTGAGAAATACATACATGTAGACCCTAATGGTTTCATCTCTAGGAGCAACTATATGAAAGGGGCCCCTTATCTCCACTTTGCATGACATGATAAACCTGTTTGGAGTAGTTAGCACCAAGACAAATTTTTAATAGATGGATGTGATTGTTGTAGCTTCATTGATGCTATAAATTAGCTCAAAACCACTTGATCCCATCATTGTAACCATATGAAACATCAATGAGAGAATAATTAACTATTATAACTACTTGAGATGACCTAGATCAATCAATAAATTCTAAATAAGCATACTAGTAGAGGTAGTTATAACTATACTTCAAATGAGGTTGAACTCATTTGATTACCTAGAGGACTTTTCTTTTCTTTCTTATCTCTCCCAAATTATATAAGTAGCTACCATTTTGGATTTTGTAGGAGACCACACCATGTATGTTGAAGACCTACTAGATTGATGTCATATTTTGCCTTTAAATAATGCAAGTCTATTTCTGAGTTTTGAATAATTATCTAAGTCTACAAGTGATATATGGTGATTTGAAGTGATAATTGTCTATCCTTCCTTCCCTTATCCTTTCATGTTTGCACAAGATTTCCTAGTCTAACAAGTCATATAGAGTGTAGTCTAGTGTGTAAATCTTTTTCAAGAATAAAATTTTCCTTAGAGTGTGCAATTTTCCCTCTAGTTTATTTGGCTTGTTGTTTCTCACATCTCACCTATATATTGAAATTATCATGTTATAACCCATTAAGACTTAGAGACTAGTTTTTATGCTTTGTTTCATCATGATATAAATATTATGGTCATGTAGAAAACATTTTTGGTGTATCACCTCCTTTTGAGTAGGTTCAATTTATGCATTCTCTAATTATTTTCCCTAAAATCAAGTAGTAATTTAAGTGATAAATATTTCATGATATATTCAAGGAACTAGCCCTTAAATCTAGAGGCACATTTCCAATATAGGTACACCCACATACCTATAAATGTTCCCATTTTACCCAAATATGGAAGAATATTAAACAAATTCTTCTAGGGTGTAATATTTGGTGACAACAATTCTGACATGCCCAGTGGTACATATTATCTTCAAGATAACTTGTGAAGGTGAATGTTGGTCTTGAAAAACACTAGCTACAAATTGGTGTGCTAATCAGCATTTTGTGACTCGTTCAAGGTAAATCTATTTCTAGGCCATTAATTTTTTATAATCTTTCCTTCATAATTCATGGTCCTCATTAGGTCATCTTCTGCTAGAACATCCAATCCTATTAACCCACCCATTCATCCTAGAATTACTTTTGCAATTTAGTATCCAGAGCCTAATCTTCCCTTTTAATAATGAGTAGATTTTGCTAGAGAGGAAGAGGTTGAGGATCTTGAAGAATTTGAAGATATTGAAGAGGAAGACATGGCTAAAACTCATGTTTTCCCTACCTTCAATACTAATAATTCCATCCAACTTCACACATATGATGCCATTTTTCCTAATGCTATGAAATGTGTGATCACATTTAATGGTGAGAATCATGTCACACCTAGTGATCACATTAGAGATGTTTTTAAATTTTGTATTTTTCATGATATTTTTTAAGAGAACATTGCCATTAGACTCCATTCCATGTTCCTTAAAGGGAAGGCTCTTGATTGGTATAAGAATATATAAGGTGGATTAATCACAACATGGGATGAGTTTGGAGTGTTGTTGACTTCTATATTTAGAAATGAAAGTGACCGTGCTTCTCTCATACATCAACTCAATGTGATAAAAAAGGGCCCTAAAGAAACAATTCATGACTTCAATGAAAGGTTTTAGAAGACTTAGAATAAATTGCCTCATCGTATGAGACCACCTACTAGCTTTGTGTTCCTTACTTGAAATACATTGGGATTTAAATTGCTATCATGATTTAATCTATCAGAGATTCCACACTCTCTAAAGCATATGATTTTTCTATCAACGCTGAGAATAGTCTCATCCAAGCTGGAATATTGCCTCTTAAGGTGTTTATGCCTCCTTTTTATCATAATTATGCTAGTAATCTAGATGTATCCGAAGTTCTTAATGCCAATACTAAAACTAAGGTTGATCATAGGTAAGCAAAAATAATGTTGATTAAAAATAAAAGCTCTTAGCCTTAGAGGATCAAAATAGACAAGCTAATATGCAACAAGGTGCCCATCATAATCTTTACCCCTATCAAAAATAGTATGGTAAAAAATATATAAGAGGAAGAGGCCAATTGTAGCCTAATCCTAATAGGCCTACTAATTCATACAATCCTAACTCTACCACTAATTCAAGGGAGATGGTACTAGTTCATAGCAATTTGGTACAGGGAGAATATTAGCAGCAAGGCAAATTCATGGATGCCAATGATAATGAAGAGATAGATATGATGGCTCAAGTGTTATTTACTTCCCTCCTATTTAATGATGAGGATGTGATGTTTTAATTTCATTAGGATTGTTAATCTCAAGGAGAGATCTTTACCAACTTTCTAGTTGAAGACACTTTTGTGCTAAATCAAGGAGACTCTATTGTAGATAATACAAGGGCCAAGAGGAAGGATATATGAGGTATAAATAGAATGCCCATAGGATCATCCAATATTCCTTTAAAGAAATAAGACATAGCTAAAAGTGTGACAATTTTGAAAACTTCTAAATCTCCATCAAGCCAAAATATGGTAATGTCTGATTCTATTCCCATGTTCTAAGTAATTGTCTACCTAAAAAAATTCCAAGAGAAAGTATATATGGCTTCTTTAAACACTGTAGATTATTTTAATAACACTAAAACATCTATTTATGTTTGGGATGTTCCTCATATGCATGGTCAAAAATAACTCCTACAAAACCATTTATTTGTTATCCTTGATAATGTCTCACCCTCAAATCAAAGTCATGGCCATATTG
This sequence comes from Torreya grandis, assembly GCA_037957365.1. Taxonomy (NCBI): domain Eukaryota; kingdom Viridiplantae; phylum Streptophyta; class Pinopsida; order Cupressales; family Taxaceae; genus Torreya; species Torreya grandis. The sequence goes on from JARHVA010008081.1 coordinate 403,242, forward strand.
CTCTTGAAAATAGTCCTAGTACCATTTTTGAACCATCCAATAGGGTTGAGAATCCTTCACTATTTTACCTCACTCTCATTATAGGTGACAAGTTGTTACATAATTGCATAGTTGAATGTGAAGCTTTTACTTCTGTCATGCCCAAAGTTGTAGATGACAAGATAGGCCTAAAATATGAGCCACATATCAAAGGTATCCTTATATTATATTTTATACCTACCAATATGGTATGACTGATAAAAATATTTAAGTTTTTCTTTCATGGTTGTTCTAGTTTTCCTATCTTGTAATACATAGTTGTGGTTGATCTCCCAACCCACTTTAAAATCTCCCTATCAAGGGACTTCATTGCCAAGATAGGTGGCTATGTCACAAATCACTAGTCTTGCTTAGATTTTATAACATGATATTGTGCCAAGGTGATAATTATGACACAACCTCTCATAAGGTTTCATATAGAACCTTACATTGAGACAAGTTTTAATTTGAATTATGTTCTTCATGAAGAAAGGGATTACATTCTAGATGATCTCACTTCTTCAAAACTTGAGGGAATTAAATATTTGTTTCTTGATGAATATGGTACTAATAATTATGAGAAATATACTTATGCTCTCATGGAGGAAATTTATCTAGGAGTATAGTGTATACAAAAATAAAGAGTACCAACACCTCTACTTTCTAGGAGGGGGAAGATGACGAGTTGTGGAAGATGTTTTTTGATGGTTAAAGAAGTAAAGTTAGCGTAGGAGTTGGTGTTATGTTTGTCTCCCCATATAAACAATAATATTATAATTCATACATGTTTTATTTTAATTGTACTTGTAATATGGCTGAGTATGAAGGTTTAATTCATGGCCTTCAATGCACAAGGATAAAATGAATCATGAACTTACAAGTATATGGAGATAGTTAATTGGTTGTGCATCAGGGGAGGAATGTGGTTACTTCTAATAAATCCTTGATTAATTCATATAGGAATAGGGTATGGTATTTTTTGAAGACTTCAATGTATTTAATTTATAATCAGTCATAAGGGAGAAGAATAGTCATGCTAACAGACTAGCTACCATAGGAGCTTAATTTTATACCCCAACTACCATAAAGGAAGAGGTAAAATATTCTCATATTAAGGTCACTATCAAACATTTTTTACCTGATAATGAAGTTTCTTGTCAAGTGTTTGATAGTGATAAAAACATTGCATGTGTCTTGTAAAATGAGGTCGAGTTTTCTTCAAGGAATCAAAAGAGGCTCTAAGAATAACTAAGTGATTAGAACCAATAGGATACCTAAGGGTTTGGTGACCTTATAAATTATCTTCAATGAGAATGATCAAATAATAACTAATAATATACCTAATGGTCTGGTAACCTTAGAAAGTATTTTCAATGAGAAGGATCAAAAGAATAAGGAGAAAGAACCAATAAGATACCTAAGGGTTTGGTGACCTTAGAAAGTATCTTCAAATAAGAACCAATAAAATAAATAAGAGTTTGGTGACCTTAGAAATCATGGCCAATGAGAATGATCAAAATAATAAGGATAAAGTATGTCTACAAAAGAAGATAATTATGAAAGAGTCTTTATCTTTAAGGATAACCTTCTCAAGCTAGTCAAGGTATGTTCTACATTAGAGAAGCAAGAATTCATCAAGCTATGTAGAGAGTTTCATGATATATTTACTTGGGAATATAAGGAACTCAATTGATTTTATCCTAGCCTAGAACACCATACCATTGAGTTTAAATCTGGATTTAAATTATTCGATAGAAACAAAGATCCATCAACCCCAAGGTTGAGCAACTCATGAGGTTAGAAATTACTAAAGTCCTTGAATTTGAGATAATATTTCCCATCAATCATTCAACATGGTAGCTAACCTTGTGCATATTATAAAAAATAATGAGGAGATAATAATTTGTTTAGACTTTAGAGATATTAATAGAGTGTCACTCAAATATTACTATCCTCTACCCTCAATGGAGTAGATTTTCTAAATGGGTTCAAGTTTTCAACATTTTTATCTTCTAAATGGATATTAAGGATATAATAATATTTTAGTTAGTGAATATGATTAGTTTAAGACAACATTTCCTACTAAATGGTGAAATTTTGATTATAAGAAGATGCCCTTTGGCTTATCCAATTTTTATGCCATATTTCTAAGAGCAATAGACATGGCCTTCAAAGGTCTGATCAATGAGATGATATTGGTTTATTTAGATGATATAATAATATTTTGTAAATATTATAATAACACATGTAAACATTTAGATAAGTGTTTGAAATATGTAGGTAATATGGAGTATCTCTTAATCCAAAGAAGTGCATTTTTTTGTTCATAAAGGTAAGCTCGTATGACATATTATTTCCAATATGACATATTATTTCCAAGGATGGTTTGAATGTTGATCATGAAATAATAGATGATATTATAGGATTATCATTGAACTTTCATAATAAAGGTATTCAAAGTTTCTTATTAAAGATAATATTTCTAAGGAGATTCATACCTAGTTTTGCATCTTTAGTGAAACCTATCACAACTATGCTCAGGAAAAACAAAGTCTTTTTTTAGACCAAAGAGAATAAGAGTATTTTTTAAGCCATAAATAAATTAATTGAATAATATCTTACTCTTTTAAATCCTAATTTTACTAAAGACTTCATGTTGTATTCATTTGCTAACCTTGATACTATCTTGGCCATGCTAATGTAAAAGAATGACGAGGATGTGGAGCAGTCAATTACATTATTTAGTCAAGGTTTATAATATTATGAAGTCAAGTAAACCTTTATGGATAAATAGGTCCTTGATGTTTTAACAAGACTAAATAAGTTCAAACATATGGTTTTAAATAATAAGATTAATGTTATGGTTTCTCATCCTAACACCAAAGAGTTTCTTTTGAGCAAAGATCTTAGTGAAAAGAGGGTAAGGTGGATCACAAGGTAATGGAGTATTATGTTGATATAAAAGTGATAAAATTAGTAATATTTAAAGGCCTTTGTGAAAATATAGATTCATATCTTCATGAGTCAAAGGAAGAGGCTCTAGTCATTCATGATTATTCCTAATCAGCTGGTTCATTACCTTCAAAAAGTTAGACATGATGTGATTAAATTTCTCCAAAATGGTGAGTATCTTAATAATATGAATATATCACAAAGGAGATATTTTAGATTTTAATTTATTTCTTTTTATCTCGTAGATGGTGTGATATTTAGGAGGGACACTAATGGTGTACTATTGAGATGTATTGATAATGATTAGTTTGGAATGTTGCTTGAGAAGCTCCATGATGGGATAGTAGGAGGTCATTTCTCACTAAGAAACATAGCTACCAAGATAATTAGGGTTGGATATTATTGGCCTATCCTCTTCAAAGGTTACCATGATTAGGTGAGAAGGTGTGGATAATGTGCTTTCATTGTAAGAAATCAAAAGTTTAAAACTCTTCCTTTTAATCCTATCCAAGTAGATCAACCTTTCATAAAATGGGGTCTTGATTTCATTAGCATGATAAATCCTCGATCAAGTACTAGTCATAAATGGATACTCACAACAATTGACTATTTTATAAGAGAGGCTAAGTAGCATTAAAAGAAGATAATGAGAGATCCATCTTGGAGTTTTATGAGACAATAATAATAAGTTTTTTCACTCATACTATTATTTTAGATAATGTTCTTTATTTTATGGGTGATAAGACAACTGATTGGGAAAATAAGAATGGCATATTCTTGATCACTTTATCCAACTATTACCCTCAAGGTAATGGGTTGACTGAATCTACTAACAAAAACTAGATCATTATCATCAAGAGAACCTTAGAGCATAACCAAGGATCTTGGCACACCAAATTTAAGACAACCTTATGGGATGATAGGATAACTCCTAAGATGTCAACATGTAATTCCCCTTTTGTACTTGTCTATGGAAGGGAAGCTAGGTTATCTATCTATCAAGATCTACCTACCTTAGAGTTAGCATATCAACTATAGTTTCTCAAGAACACCCCAATGGAGGTGAGATTGACATAATTAATGGAGAAATAAGAAACTAGAGATAAATCTCATCAAGTTATGTAGCATCCGTAGGTACTGATGAAGAAGGTCTTTTGACAAGAAGACAACTCCAAGATCATTTTAAGAATGTGACATAGTCTTGAAATGAGACGAAGATAGAGAAAAACTATAGAGGCATATCAAATTTGATACCCTATGAATTGAACCATATGTTGTCATCAAGTGCAAGTAAATTAACTATTTTTAGCTAGCAAAGATGAATGGAGAAGATATTCCTATCCTTGTGAATGGGATACATTTGAAACCATACAATAGACATGAATAGGCAATTGGTCATAGCATAACAAGTATTCCATAGCTATGAAATCACTAAAGATGTTAACCATTTTTTTTGTTAGGCCAAAATGGGTCAAGCCCATATAATTAAAATCTTGTATAGAGGTTCTTTATAATGTCATAGGGCATGATTATACTTAAATTGATCACATTTCATATGCCATTCTATATTTGGTCATAGTATAGATTGGTCCTTGTGTCATTTAGTGTCTTAGGGGTCATTTTAGGTTCATATATGTAAGTGGCAGGCCTTCATGGTGATCAATGTAGTAGGAGCATGAAACAAGTTTTCTTATGCCTCAAGGAATTCATCTAAGCTTTCAAATATAAAACAATATCTCAAGAGCAAGATTTATGAGCCATACCATCATTAAGACATCACATGGAAACAAAAATGGAACAACTTAATTTTACAAATTTTAAACATGCTAAGAAATCCTCACATGACCCTAAAACCACATGTGATCTATTTCCTTAGTGCCAAGATCATGAGCTTCAAGTTTCTTATCTTGATGAGCCTTGTATATCGATATCTAAGCCTTCAAAGTTTAGCTTGTTGAGTCTAAGGAGTTAGGCCATCTAAGGCAACATCCAAAAGCAAATGAATTATCTCTTTCATGCATTTTTTATCTTCACTCAAGAATCCCTCATGAGCTAAAATATTGTAACACCAGGTATTTATTCATGCCAAGAACATGATCTACAAGTTTCAAGTCTACGTGATGTTTTTGGATCAATTTATAAGCTTCTAAATATGGACCTATAACATAAGATGTTCATGCTAACATCATGTTTAAGCTTGAGCAAAATAAATCCTTTTGAGATTAAATTTGATAGTCATGTAAATGTCAATGATGGTCATATGAATGTCAGTCTATGGGAGTGTGGACATCAAATTTAAGTTCATGAAATAGCTATTGGTTTCCAAATAGTTGGTCCCAATATATCTAATAGTCCACATTGCATTTTACATTTTTATCTAACGGTGTGAGATGAGTCAAATAGTCAAGGAGATCGAGAGATTAACATGTGACATAAGTGTTAAAGCTAACAAACTGATAGTGGATCCTAAAATTAAATGTGGGGATACCATGTGGTATAAGCTTAAATAGATTTGACAAGTCAAGGGAAAAATTGATGATTCATATTCATTCATATCAAGTAGGATCAACATCATGAGATGGGTCAATATGTTAAAAAATTGAGTTAGGTATTAGTGAATAATGAAATTAAAGGTAAAAAATCTAAGGGACTTCATGGATATCGAACACATGACCAAGGCTAAATTAGGGAAAGATTTTTAAAGGGCACATATCTCCATTAGAGCTCAATCAAATGCCATGAAGTAGACACAATGATGTAGTCAAGTGATCAAGAACATATATGGATGTTATTGAAGATCAATATAAACCTCTAATTCCTAGATTTACTACATACAAGGTCCATATTTTAAAGGTTACAACATTGTCTGGTGATTGTGTTCACCATTCTTAAAATAAGGGTCCATGCATCTATAAATTCTCAGTTTTAGTAGTGACATAATGGATATGTGTGGACTTAATAAGAACTAGGCATCGAGAAGTGTGTCATAATACAATAACTATAGGAAAACTAATAGCTTGAGATTGGTTTCCCATCTATAGTGGATCCATGAGCATGAGGGTAAGTTCAAACATGATCCATTTGTAAAAAGAGATATCATTATAAAATATGCCATAAATACATACATATAGACCCCAATAGTTTCATCCCTAAGACCAACTGCATGAAAGGGACCCCTTCTCTCCACTGTGCACACCATGACAAACTTGTTTGGAGTAGTTAGTACCAAGATAAATTTATAATAGATGGATTTGATTTTTCTAACTACATTGATGTAAAAACTTATCTCAAAACCACTTGATCCCATCATTGGAATTATATGGAGCATCAATGAGAGAATAATGAACTATTTCAATTACTTGAGATGACCTAGATTAATTAAGAAGTTCCAAAGAAACATACTAGTAGAGGTAGTTATAAATATGATTTAAATTAGGTTAAACTCATTTGATTCCCTAGGGTACTTATTTTTTCTTACTTATCTCTCCAAAATGTTATAAGTAGTTACCATTTTGGTTTTTTAAGAGACCACACCATGAATGGTGAATCCCTACGATACTGATGCCGTATTTTTCCTTTGAAAATTAATTGAAGTGTGTTTCTAATTTTTGAACAATTGTATAAGTCTGTAGGTGATGTATTATGATAAGTGATAATTATTTATCCTTCCTTCCCTTATCCTTTCATGTTTGAGCAAGAGTTCTTAGTCTAATAGGTCATTTAAAGTGTAGTCTAGTGTGTAAAGCTTCTTCAAATGTAAAATTGTCCTTAGAGTGTGCAATCTACCCTCTGGTTCATTTCCCTAGTGTTTCTACTCACATCTCACCTCTTTAGTGAAAGGATCATGTTATAACCCATAAGGCTTAGAGACTAGTTTGTATGTTTTATTTCATCATGGTATAAATATGATGGTCATGTGGAAGACATTTATGGTGCATCACCATAAGTAAGTATAAATTTAAGTGATAAACATTACATGATATATTTAGGGTGATAGACCTTAAATATAGAGGCTCATTTACAATAGAAGTACACTCACATACTTGGAAATGTTCCCATGTTTCCCAAATTTGGAAGAATCCCGAACAAATTCTTATAGGGTGAAAGATTTAATGATAATAGTTACCAACTCCTCACTCCATCTTCAGATGTCTCTCCACTCCTGGAAGGTGGAATGAACTCAAATTGCCTCAAGACATCATGAAACCAAATACATTTCTCTTCTAATCCATTCATGCAACCACAACACAAGAAACACTTCAAGTTGTACAACATGATCATCTACAACTCATGACTAAAGAAAGATTGATATTATTGATGCAAAAAAGATGGATATGGGAGGAGTGTAACTAGGTATTAGACTCACATATAAAATTAATGACCTAAAATTAGGACTAGAAGAACCAAATTCTTCCCCAAAATTCCATAAGCATGTTAATGCTCCTAATCACAAGAAGGAACTATCAAGATGTGGCAATCATACTTCAAGGTACCATGGTGGTCAATCAAGTTTTCCCTTTGACCTTGGATGAAAGTTGTTGAATTCAAGTTAGTAGTTTAAGTTTGTTGTCTTGTTTCAATAAGTGGTTAGCACAATAAATACTATATTTCCTTATTTTTTTGTTTGTCTTGTTTCATTGTTTTCATCAGGTTAGGTGTGTTTGCTTCTTAGTTTAGTTGTGTTCCTTTTACTATCTCTATTTGTGTCTTATTGTTTGTTATAGTTAGAAGAGGTATCATAAAGAAAAAAATCTATTTCATAGTCCAAGGGAGTCATAATTTTTTTTTAATTTTCAAAACTATCATTATCATGAAAAAATAGTGAGTTCTCTTGACCAACAAGCTAGCCAGCCCTTGTGAGTCACCAAAAATGTTGGCAATTTGGCTTGTCAAGGACAAATGCCAACCCCTATCACTAAAATGACTTTTCATTGACCACCATAATGTTTATTAACTATAAAATCAAGGGATTATATCTTAGTGTCATGTCAATTGGTGTCAATTATCATCATGTTGTTTGAGTATCTTGTGATGTCTTTACTAAAGAATTCAAATAGTCTTGTGATATAGAGTGCTTATATAGAGATGGTTGAAGGTGTAAGATAATAAATAACTATGAGTTTATTTATTATTTATAGTATATTCAAGCACAAGGTTAGTTATAAGATTTTACAAGTATGATAAAAATACATAAAATCCTATTTGGGACAAAGAAATATATAAGGTGCTTTTCATGGTATTCACTAACAAATATTCTTTTTTAAGCTATATGTGTGTTTATCCAAGAGAATATTTTGGTCTTAAAATGAATTTCTCTGACCTCATAATTCCACTAAATCATCCATAATGTCTCTAATCACTCTCATATTAATATTATTCTTTAATTCAAATGTTCATACTTTGAAAATATCTCCTCATGTAACTTTAGAGCATTTTTTGGCCTCCAAAGAGCTCCTACATGTCAAAGTTTCCCCTATTTTGATGTTAAAAGACTAATACTTGTGTTAATATGAAAAAATAATTTTTATATTACTCATTATTCCGTAAATTTTTGGTTCCAAACTTTTAGTGTGAATAAAATGAAAGAGAAAGTCCATTTTCATGTGTTTTCATCCAAAAGTATGGATTTGTACAAACTTTTTTGTATAGTGGAGGTTGAGAATTTGAAGATGAAGACATGAAAGGTTTTATAAAATATATTAATGTAAATAAGATTTCATATAGGCTCAATAACAATCTTAAATCACTACCTAGCTTCTTTACATCTCAAGAGAGCCATTCAGGGTTGCAGATGGTACAACTATGAGAGAGAAATTCAAGATCTAGAATTTTGGGTAGAGGAAGGGGTCTGAGAGAGACTCCATATTTGTAAATTGGTTCTCAATTTTTCTATATCTCATTTATTAAAAATCCTTTAAAATTTAAATCACTTATCAAATGTTCTTCACTCAAGCAAGAAACCAATTTTCTGTGTTTTCTCCCTTCTTGAGCATGATGATAGTAAAATAGAAGTTTGTGGAGCTTGGCAAGAGTATGAATCAAATTTTCATGAAATTATTTAGATTCATTCCACATTTATGAGGTTATATGGATCTCAATAAGATAAATTAGTTCTAAATTTGTAATGTATAGGTAGTTTTTAGAGATTATATGGTTTAGTGGTTGATCCATGGTTATCAAGAATCATCATGACGTGATTTTTAGGTCTCTTTCATGTTCATATGTTATTATTTAAAATTTATCAAAGTTTACTCAAGGCACCATAGTAAATAATCCATCAATTTTCTCTCAACATCATCATAATCATAGTTTATTAGATATTAAGGAAAGTTAGCATTCATCAAGGTATTTGATTATTCCTAGATTCCCATTTTAGGTAGTGTATCCTTGTGAAAGACCTCCAAAATGGTATATTTGGTTAAGTCATATGCATGTGATCCCTAAAGATACTTCCTTATTTGTATTAATAATGGAAACATGATCTTTTCACCTCCATCATGTTTAATCCCTTTACATAATCTTCACATTGCCATTTTGCCATTGTATAAGCTTATCTTTCCAATCTTTTCTTAGATTCATAGATTCCCATAATCTATTATCATCTTACCACCTATCCATCGACTTTCAAAAAATGGATCCACTTTAAAAATGAGTCAATATTTTTTTATAAACACTATGGTCATGAAAATTTTGTAAAACCTTAGAACAATGCTAAACAAAGGTTAAAACTCATCTACAACCAAGGTCAAAGAACATCTACAATATCTTATTTAGGTCAATTTCAAGTAAGGTATGTGGATTTAGGTATATAAATCAAGTTTTTCACTCTCATTAATTTTAATGACACCATGGAAATGTTGGTAACCTTTTCAATCTCTTCTAGCATCAAATCCTTGTCTCAATCCATATAAACAATACATGAATCTCCACCATGCTAAGAAAAGGTGAGATCAAAGATGCAAACTTGGATCAAATTAAGTCTATGAGGAGAGAGTTCAATGTAATAAGGATTTAAAAGGAAATAAATAACATTAGAGTGAATACTTTGAGTTCTTTTTGTGTTGTTTCAAGACCTTAAACTTATACACATTGCATACAAGGATCAAATTCTATACACAACCAAGCCTATCTGAAGATCATCCAATTTTTCAAGATAAAGTGTTGATAGAGATATGAAAGATGTTTGAAAATATTTAAAACCTTTTAATAGTTTTATATACCATTAAGGGAGATAATACGCCATTGTGTCATGTCAATATAGTCTTAAGAATTGAATTGATGATCTTAAGACACCTATAAGTGATTTATGGAACAAGTTGGTCTTGATATAAAATAAGAGAACAAAGGTCTGAGGATGGTCTTGATGTGTTCAAGGAAATAAATCAAATGTTAAAGAACACCAAGTGATAATAACATTAATTAATTATGGATACTAATGATATCATGGATGAATTCAGTCATATGGAGCTAAATTTGGTCACGAAACAACATTACAAATCTCCTATTTGAAAAAATTAAGGTATTTTAGCTTTGTTTAAGGTAAATAGTTATTTATTGACTTATTACTATTCAAGCCTCTTCATATCAATTTCAGGATTCTCCAAGCTAATTCAGTAGCATGCATGGTTGATTAGAAGTATTAAGATTACTTTTCTCACTTGAGGCCTACCACTCACCTCTCCTCAGTTCATACAATAACCAATGTTTATCTACAATAATTATTTATAAAGACATTTCAAGGAAGATATATTATCATTCATGGAAGCCATACTTAGTAGTGAATAAGTTAAGGATGAGTAGTGAAAAGACTCACATGTGTAAACATAGCCACCATTGGCCTATCTCAAGGTTTCTACCTCACATGTTCTCCAACACTATGTCTTCATCCATACAGTAGAGTCATCAACTTTACTAGTGACTGAGTTTTGAGGTTTAAGTCAAGGTTTTTGTTATTTAGTAAAATTTGAAGTGGAAATATCTCAAATGGATAATAGTATATTTGAGATAGGTTCATTACTAATCCACCTTATTTTCCCATTCAACCCACTATCTCATACAAATCTCAATGGTCACCTATAGGCATATTTTAAAAGAGAGTTTATTTGAAAGAAAAGGGAATGAATTAAATGCTTGGAGAGACCCTAAATCCCATTATAGGTTTCAATCTAGTATCATAGATCATGAAAGGAGCTAATATGAATAATGATTCCTAATGAAAATCATATGAAATTTATAGTCCTGTGTACTAAAATAAAACTTACAAGCACACCTAATGGAGTGTACTTAGTCACATATCTAAGAAAAAGGTAAAGTAAGGATTTAAATTCTTTTTAGATATATGATAGCTAGATAAATTATATGGGGTTGTGAATAAGGTTAGTGTAAAGGATGTGAGATTATAAATTATAAGGCTTAAACTCAAGAGAACCCTACAATCATACCTTCACCTACAACAAATCAAGAAAGTGTTGAAATAATTTCAACATTTAGAAGGTAGACATGACTCCTTGAGATATGAGGTGGTTAGTATTGGAAGTCATAATGAATTAACAACTAATAGGATCTCTCCTAAAAATCATTACCATAGCAAAAATAACACAAACATTACACAATAAGTCTCTGTATTATATTCACAATCTCTGTGTGGGTCTCAAAAATTGACCAAGTCAAAAAGTACATGGGAGTGAAAATTAAATAGGCAAAATAGGTTGTTTTTTTCAACAAAATATTATTGAATGAACAACATATAAGATAGTAGTTTCTATTATTATTCTACACTCAACAAATATGTGCAAAAAATATAATAACATCTCTAATAATAAACAAACTCCCAAAATAATGCTTACATGATTTGCTCCAACACCCTCCCTTAAGGATATAATAGGGTGTGAAAAAAAGAGAAAACAAAGAGACTGATGGGTCCCAACAACTAGGCTTGATTAGGTACCCATGTAAAAAATCACAATGAAATACAATGTGTACCTATGGTAACCAATCCATCTTACTAGACTACATAGATGATGAATTAATATAGCTACCAAGCCAAATAAGAATCGGTAATATTTAAGAGAATAAATATATAAAAAAACTCTAATCTCAAAACACTATGAAAAAGAGTCACCAAAGATTAAATATATCACTACAAGGTGCCAAAAAACTAGTAACAATAGCTAAAGTCAAGAGAACAAAAAACATATGTTGTAAGGTGTCCCAAGAAAATAAAAAACTCAATACTCAAACATAATTCTGAAGAGGTGCACTAGATGTAATGAATGCCATCAAATACAAATGCACTTAGTTGACACAAAAGTCTCAATGGAACTCAAATCTACATGAGTGGTTTGGATCCACTATTTGATCACAAAAAATAACTAACACTAGAATGCACTAGAATGTCTCTTACAAAAAGAGATTGTTAGAGGTTTCAATATTACAAAATAGTGCACCAATTACATTCCATTTACTACTAGAATATGTAATACATCAAGGGTTAACAAGGAACATAACAATCAAATAAGCATGATCTACACCATACCCCCCCCCAATATTGTTGATTATATGGAGTGATGCAAAAAATGTCTATACGAGTGGATTAAATCCACTAATTAAACACTAACACACTAACATTATATTCACTATAATATCTACTCTTCAAAAGGAGATCAAGATCTATAATGAATATGAAGGAGACTATCAACTTTCAAAAAAATGGTAAAGATACAAAACAAATATCTCTTAAGAAAATGGCCCTGGTGGTGATGGGTTAGTCAATAACTAAAGATTAAGTGTTAAACTTAGAGAATACGAACATGAATTAAAAGAATCCATGACTCTCAATGTGACCATGAATAAAAGATCCTATGCAAAAAAAAAAAACAAAAAAAAAAAACACCAAATGATGAATAAAAATTAGAATGCAATCAATCTATAGAAGATGCCATCAATAATAGGAGAGTTTATCCTACATTAAGGGAGTGGTGTGTGACATAAAATCATACTCAAGAATGTATGACATTAGGCTCTATCGAATAAGAATATGTAAGTACAAAAGTGGCATAAAAAACCTAATGCACACTAAAACTAGGATGTTAAACTCTATCAATAATGCATCCATAAGTGCAAAGTGCGATGACAAGGAAAATAATATAGGCTAACAGGGTATAGGCATAATAATAATGACCTTCAAAAAAAATGAAGGTAAGGAGGAGTGAGAACAAGCTTATTTTATTTTTGACGGGGTCTGACCTCCTACTAAACCAAACCTCACCCTCTAGTATTTGACAAATAAGGATGAAATAATGATATCCCAACAATGAAAAAAGCCTCAATACTTAAAATAGACTTCAAATTACAATAATACCATCTTAAAAAAACTCCCTACTATAATAAATAATAACCCCCAAAAGATTACAAAGAGGCCCCCTCTCTTAATAATTATTTTACGCACTTCAAAAAAACATTTTCACTACCCTTGAAAAATATATTTCCCATAATAAAAAAAATAATTACCTACTTTAAAAGAGTGACAAAGGGTTTTGATCCCATGATTCCCCTATCAATATGGTGGTGTTAAAAAAGTAGGATTATCCATCACTCCCTTTTTTTCATTCTAAGTCTTATTTTAATAAAATTATATTTGAATTTTCAAAATAAATTTAAAAATTCAAATAATAAAAGGAAACCTTTGTATTGTGATTGCATGATAAAAGTGATGGTAAGTAGCTATAGTTTTCACCAAGAAGATCCTCCACATAGGATATTTTGAGGTGGAATCCAATATCAAAAGATAAATAGTCAGGTTAACCTCTCTCCATAATTTTTTTCCTATAACTTGGTTATCGATTCTACTTTAAAATAGGTGGTACGATGAATGAAAAGGAGGCCATTGAACAAGATTGGTATGTTAAAAAATAGTGATGCCTCCAAGATCTAAGAGTAACCATATAGGTAAGAGGAAATACTGATTCAAATAGCTTCGATGGTGAACCAAATAATTAATTATGAGTATCTCATTAGAGGATAAGTAGGTCCACATGATTTCAATGTAGAAATGTGGTTTATACCATAAAAAATAGAATACAAGGCTTTTCCCAAAAAATAATTTCCTCACTCCATGTTAAATCCAATGAAGGAGGTAGGAGTACAATGAACTAACTAGTGGGTCATCTAACAGAATCAAGCCAAATGTTGAGTTGTATAGTATAAAATCTTCACTGATGAAGAATATCTAGAACTATGCCAATACCACTTCAATAGGGTAAATTTCAAATCAAACTCATTATAGTAAGATGTATGGTCTCTATAAGAAAATAGGTAGGTTGGAGGGCTGTAAGCACTTGTACGTCCACTAAATTATATGATTATGGAAAAAATGCTTCCTAAAATTAACAAAAATGATGTTGATATTATTAGTACTACCATGGGTGATGACAAGTTTTGTTAGCAATGTATTTGTGGTGGGCATGGGGGATTTGAACATGAAGGAAAACATCTAGAGAGGATATTAATTGAGTATAGGAAAACCAATGGCATCATCACTTAAATTAGATCCATATGATTCCAATAAATAATCACAAACACCATGTCCAACTCAAACTAAAGAATGTTAACAATGAAATTGTGTAGAAAATAGGTAATATTCCATATGACCTATTACAAGAATATAACCCCTCTTTCCAATGCTTTAATCTTGATCAATCAAATCAAGAAACATATAGATTCAAATTCTTGACCCAATCAGAGTGGTGTACGACCTTTATAATTTTCAAATGCATATGACAATAGTACAACCAATATTTTTAAAAAAAATTGGTAATGAGAGAGGTTCAATGCTCAAAAGAATAAAATAGATGAAACTAAGTAATAGATGCATGAAGATTACTCTGATACCATATTGGAATTCATAACGAGTTCATAACTAGTAGGATCTTTCTTGAAAACCATTACCATAGCAATAATAACACAAAAATTCCACAATAAGTATCTGTATTGTATTCACAATCTTTGTGTGGGTCTCAAGAACTGACCAAGTTAAAAATTACATGGGAGTTTCTAGTAAATAGGCAAGGTAGGTTATTTAGTGTAATAAAATATTGTTGCATGAAAAACCTATAAATAGGAACTATTATTATTATTATTATTATTATTATTATTATTATTATTATGTACTCAACAAATATGTGCACAAAATATAATAGTTGTTAATAATGTGATATAATGAGAGGGGGGTTGAATTAGTATATCATATATATTATAAATATTTTACTTAATCAAACTCCACTTAACCATTCATTCAAGATATGCAATAAAACTAAAATAATATGCATGACACAAGAGAGAGAGACACCAAATTTTTAGGGAGAAACCCAAGGTGGGAAAAACTACAGAGAACAATCTCAACTATATGAATGAGCACCAACTCAAATTAAAAATTTCACAAGCACCAACTTATAGGAGCACCAACCCCTTTGCCGAGAACTAACATAGCAACTTTTTGTGAGCACTAACCCAAAAGAGCACCAACCCCTTGTAAATATTTTTGATCACTAAGCCATAGGATCACCAACCCCTCTTGTGTATAAAAAACAACTATCTCTCAATGTTGCTTTCTCAACAAATGATATAACTCTACAATATCTCTTTCTATTCTCTATTATTTTATTATATAAAATAATTAAAAACCATGAACTCTCTTTCATATTAAAAATGGATTCCCAAGCCTTTATTTATAGCTTTCCAAATGACCTTCGGAATTCACCCTTTGTGACTCTTCACTCATCATGGAAAATGAAACAAAACTTACATGATCCTTTGAATCCTTGTATTTGAAAAGTCACATGGTGAACATTCACAAGAAAATTCATCCTTTCCTCTTTTATCTTTATCTTTGTGACCTTTTGAATTCCTTAAGTTGACACTTTATGTAAAAATGTGCCATATCCTCTTTTTTCTTCACTTGGTGACTCTTGGAATTCCTCAAGATGACTTTGCATGGAAAATTTTATCTCATTCCTCTTTTGTCTTTACATTGTGACTCTTTGACTTCTCCATGGAATGTCTTTTGACTTTATGAAACCAAAATATATTCATTAATATTAAATCAATATTAACACACATTAGTCAAGATATGAACATTAAAAACACCATTAAATGCTATGGAGCCTTTGTCACTAATAATGCTAGACCTTTGACATCAATGAAAATATTTCTAACAATCTCCCCCTTTGTCATTTATGGTAACCTTAGACTAAAATTGCCACATCCTAGAACTTGTAATACATATGCCAACCTACACATACCTATTTCTGCACTTGTTTTTCTACCTATTACTTATACCTATTCCAATGCCTATTTTTGTTCTTCTCCCTCTTTGACATTAATGGAAAAGGTCATATCCAAGAGATAACACTTATCTCCCTCTACATTTATTTTGATATTTAATGGTAGGAATTAAAATAAATTAATCCTAACTTCTCACACAGATACTTAAATGTGTCTTTTGGTAGTGCCTTTATGAATATATCTGTAATCTATTCTATAGTACTAATGTATTCCATCTTGAACTATTGATCTGCAACTTACTCTCTCAAGAAGTGATATCTAATAGGAATATGTTTTGTTCTTGAATACATCACAACATTCTTAGAAATATTAATAACACTTGTGTTATCACAAAAAATAGAAAAAGGTTCATCATATTTTACCTTGATATCTTCCAAAGTTTGATTCATCCAAAGAACATGAGTACAACACAATACCATTAAAATATATTCTACTTTAGCTATAAAAAGTATATGCCAACTAGTGTATAATCCTCAAAACCAACTTTTTTCAACATTTCTTTGGCATATTTACTTTTAGATATGAAAATTCCTTTATTTGATTGAAATATTTTCAACCCTAATAAAAATGACAATTCTCCAAGCATAGACATCTCAAACTATTTTTTTATATTATCAAAAAATTCTTTTGTCATCTTTTTAATATTTCTTCCAAATATTATGTCATCAACATATACCACAACAATCAACTGATGCTCACCTTTTGTTTTCATGTAGAGATTGCTGCCAGTAAAACATCTCTTGAAACCTTGATCTTACAAGTACTTATCAAGTCTTGCATACCAAGATTTGGGAGATTATTTTAATTCATACACTACTTTCTTCATTCTACCTACATGGTTACTATCATTTGAGACAATAAATCCCTTAGGTTGCTCAATGTAGACCTCCTCTTCTAGATTCTTGTTTAGAAAGGCAAACTTGACATCTGTCTAAAACACTTTAAAAATTTAAACACTACATATGCAAGAGACATTATAATAGCCTCTACCCTTACCACTAGTGCAAAAGTTTTTTCAAAATCTATGCCCTCAATTTGAGTATATCTTTTACATACTAACCTTTATTTATTCCTAGTAACTTCACCATCTTCAATCAATTTATTTTTTTATACCCACTTTATTCCTTTCACATTTTAATCCTTTGGTCTAGGTACTAATTTAAAAGTATCATTGTTTTATATCTAATTTAATTCTCCATCCATTGCCTTAACCCAATACTCATCATGTCTAGCTTCTAAAAAATTTCTAGGTTAAAATTTGGATAACAAAGAAAAATTTACTTACTCAAATTCACTTATCATCATCCTTCTAGTGTGAACTCCTTCAATTATATTCCTGATGATGTCACTCTTATTATGATACATTTGAACATATTTGGATGGGTTATTGGTTTCCTTTTGATTTTCTTTCTCATCTTCATCTGACTCTTCAAAATCTTCTTCTTTAATCATTTCAAGAGTGTCCACTAGATCACTAGCTCTTTGTGCTACATCTTAATTTATCCTGACACTTGTACTTTAAACAATATTCTTAGTTATTTTGTTATAATATTTATAATACCTATTTTTTCAAGAATATCCAAGAAATATACCTTCATCTATTCTAGATTCAAACTTACCCAAATTTTCATCAGTGCTCTTCATGAAGCATTTGCTACCAAAAATAATGAAATAATCAACTGTAACTATTTTATCTTTCCATATCTCATAGGGAGTCTTTTAATTGTTGAATCTTAACAATTCTCTATTCTAAATATGCAATATTGTACCTACTTCCTCTCTCTAATATTTATCTAGTATCTTGGATTCATTTAGCATTGTCCTTGTCATCTCTTGAACTATTCTATTTGTTTGCTCAACTAATCCATTTTGCTATGGAGTTTTGGCTATTGAATAATGTCTCTTTATCTCATGGTATTCACAATACTCAATAAAATCATTTGACATGAATTGTAATCCTCTATCTAATCTCATGCACTTAATATTCAAATCAGTTTCATTCTCAACAAAAGTCTTAAATGTTTTGAAGTGGCTAAAAGCTTCTAATTTTTTATTCAAAAACATCACCCAAGTCATACGTGTAAAATCATCAATAAGTAACAAGAAATATTTCTCACCTTGATTATTTTGAGTTCTCATAGGTCCACACAAATTAGTGAGAACAAACTCTAACATATGAGTGGTCGAGTATTCTTTTGTTTTGAACCATCTTCTAACCTGCTTCCCATGTTGACATGGTTTACAAAGCATGTTGGAGGGATTTTTAATCTTTGGAATATCTCTCACTACTTGCTTCTTACTGATGTTGACAAGATTGTCAAAATTTATGTGTCCCCTTATCCTATGCCATAGATAATTTTCCTCAACTTGACTCAAACAACATTTTTGACCTTTGATATCTAATAACATATACAAATTATTACCTATTCTTTGAGCATTTGCAATCAACACATTTGAATATTTTCTCCTAATTTTACAACCTTATACATAAAAATTTAGTGTGTCCCTACTCACACATTTGAATTACACTCAAAAGATTATGATTAAGTCCTCTTACATATAGAACATTTTTAGTCTTAGTTCTAACATTATCCAAACTTAGTGTACCTTTTCTAGTAATTTTGGAAATAGTATTATCTCCAAATTTCACTATGCCACCATTGTTCTTCTTCGAGGTTATGAACTTGCTCTTATCTCATGTCATGTGCCTCAAAAATATACTATTAATGAACCATGGATTTTCTTTATTTCTTGCATGCAAAGCTATCTACACCAACATAGACTTTTTAGGTTGTTTCTTCTACCATGAACTTGTTTAAACATTCTTTTTGATGAATGGAGCCTTAAAACTCTAGTCCTTCTTGACTGACTCAAATAGCTTTCACAGTAACAAGCTATGTGTCTAAAGTTATTACACTTGTAACATATTATTGCTTCTTCATTAAATATTGATGGAGGATCAAAATAGTTGTGGCTTTTGCTTGACTCTACATGATTTTCCTTTTTAGTTTTGAAATTGTTAACCCTTTTTGGCATTCTATTTTCTTATGACCATATCCATTATAATAAAAATAGTAACCATAAAAATAGAACATGTTTGTGTATCTCTGACCTGATTTCCTTTTGTAGCTTTGTTCCTTTAAGTAGTCTTTATTTGAGATGCCCTCTGTATTCTTAACTTTTTCCTTTTTCATTCCCTCTTTCGTAAGAGCTTTAATATAGCACTTTCCTTTTTCTATGTTAACCTTGTCTGTGAAAATAGTGGCCTCCCCTTTTTATTTTTCAAATTTGATACCTATCTTATCTAGCATTGATCTTTGACTTTCTAATATCTTATTCAACATATTAGTTTTATTCTCAAATTTTAAATCAATAGCTTCTCTATCATTGATTGCTTTCTTTGTTTTTTCAAGATCTATTTTTAAAGAGGTAAGCTCAACAACATACCTTTCACATTCTTACTTTTTATAACTGAGCTGTTCGATCTTCTTCAGTCTTTTTGGCTTATTCAATGTGTGCTTGTAGATCTTCAATGATTTTTTTGACTCCTTTTCATTTTTCTCAATTTGGCACTTCTATCTATGATTCATCTTCTCAAGAGGTTGTAATTATTCTAAGTCACAAATGAGTTCTCCTTCTAGATTCACTTCAGATTCATTTTATTATTCTTGACCATCTATACCTTTTCTTGTAGAGACATGTTCATGTATTGTCATGAACTAATTCTCTTCTTCATATAAATCACTGACTCCACTATCTTCAACTGAGCTAGGATCTTTAGAGTATAAACTCTTATTATTAAATCCCTTCTTGAATTTTCCTTTGAAATTTTTATTGTATGTAGACCTTCCTTCTTCATTATCATCATTACTCTTATTTGGGAACTTAGATACAAAATTTCTAATCTTTTCAAAATAAAAACATTTAAAAGGAAATTTTCCTGGATATTTACATGTGCCCTTTTTTGGATTACAGATGAATAGAGATCTATTATCGTCTTCATCATCACCAGAGCTATCACTTGATTCTTAAATATTAGCCTTGTCTTTCTTTAATGTCTTGAAAGCAGCTTCCCTCTTTGAGGTTTTCTCTTGTTCAGTCCACATCTCATATGCTGTAAGAATACCATGCAGTTCATCCATCTTTAGCTTGGCTAGATCCTTCATCTCCTTGATTGTTGAATCCTTTACATCATATCTCATTAGTAGAGATCTCAAAACCTTTTATACCACTACTAATTCTTCTAACTTTTCTCCAAGGCCTTAAATATGATTAACTATTTGATTAACCTAGAAAAGATAACTAGCTATATTTTCTTCTCCTTCCATTTTCAAACTCTCAAACTATCTTCTGAAAGTCTAGAGCTTAGCTAGTTAAACCTTTCCATCACCTTTGTAAATATTTTTAAGCTTTACCCAAGTCTCATTAGCATATTTGCATTGCATAACTCTAATAAATTTTTATTCACATAAACCACATAAAATAACATTTAAAGCTTTAACATTATTTTCACTTCCTTTCTTTTCTACTAGAGTAGTCACAAGTATCTGTGGCTCTTCATATTACTCCACAATTTATTACCAACTATAAAATATAAGAGATATCAAATAAGACCTAATCCTTATGCTCCAAAAATCATACTTTTTACAATCAAATGAAGGTTCCTTATTTGTATAAAAACCTTCATGTGATCCATCCATCATGCTTTCTTTGATCTACATTCAACTATTAAACTCTTTCCAAAGGAATCTACACTGATACCAATTGTTAAGGATGGGATATATTGAGAGGGGGGGTGAATTACTATATCATATATCTTATAAATATTTTAATTAATCAAATTCCACTTAACCATTCAATTAAGATATGTAATAAGACTAAAATAATATGATGCACATGAGAGAGAGAGAGAGAGAGAGAGAGAGAGAGAGAGAGAGAGAGAGAGAGAGAGCATATTTTTACATGGAAACCCAAAGTGGGAAAAACCATAGAGAATAATCTCAAGTATATGAATCAGCACCAACTAGAATTATAAATTTTTCAAGCACTAACTTGTAGGAGCACCAACACTTTTGCCAAGAACCAACATAACAACTATTTGTGAGAACCAACACATAAGAGAACAAACCCATTGTAAATATTTGTGAGAATTGACCCATAGGATCACCAACTCCTCTTATGTATAAAACATAGCTATCTCTCAATGTTTCTTTCTCAACAAATGATAGAACTCTACAATATCTCTTTCTATTCTCTCCTTTTTTCTTATATAAAATAATTAAAAACCATAAATTCTCTTTCATATTATAAATGGATTCCCAAGCATTTATTTATAGCTTTAAAAATGACCTTTGGAATTCACCCTTTGTGACTCTTCACTCCTTAAGGAAAATGGAACCAAACTTGCATGACCCTTCAAATCATTGTATTTGAAAATTCACATGGTGAACTTTCATTTGCAAATGCATCCTTTCCTCTTTTCTCTTTACCTTGGTTACCTTTAAAAATCCTTAAGGTGACTCTTCATTTAAAAATATTCCATACCCTATTTTGTCTTCACTTGGTGACTCTTGTAATTTCTCAAGATGACTCTTCATGGGAAAATGTATCCCATTCCTCTTTTGTCTTTACCCCATGACTCTTCGACTTATCCATGGGACCTATTTTGAATTTATACAACCAAAAATATATTCATTAATATTAAATAAATAATAACACATATTATCTAATATATGAACATTAAAAACATCATTAAATTCTATGGAGCCTTTGTCATCAATAATGTTAGACCTTTGACATCAATGACAATATTTCCAACAATAGCATCTCCAACAATAAATAAAATCCTAAAAAAATGATTACATGATTTATACAATATTTAGATAAATAAAAAATTAAAAAATGTATATATTCCTTAGAATCACCTTCAATACCTATAAATATACTCGTTACCTCTGATTAACACTTATAGCCAATATTGGCAGAGTATAAGCTAAAAGGAAGTGAGGAGATATAGTGTTATAATTAGTTGTATGGGGTTGTGAGGATAATTGGTAAGATAATAATTAGGTGTGAGTGTTATCATAAAATCATAAAATCCTCATTATAACCTTCAAAAATTAAACACAATAGTGACAAAGCAATCTCAGTCACAGATCTTTTGAGACACATAGCCGACCTAAGCTAGTCTTGGAATATTTGAGTATTGAGACCTCTACAGGTGGAGTTAAGCTCCAAAAATTGGTGAAAATGGTCTTAATTACATTTTTAATATTTATATTCTATCCTAAAATTTACATGATTAGTGTAATCATACATTACTTTATTATAGTCATGCCTTAGTTGACAATTAATAATGGAGCTAGGAGGAATTTTTGAAGGGCTACATGTATGATAGAGGGTTTTAAGCTTCATATGAAGATTTTTAAGTAATTTAAAGTTATTTATAATATTAATAAAACTTATGATATTTATCATAGTTATATTTTAATTCAAAACACTCAAGGGAAAGTTTAAGAGGCAGGCCTATAGGTAGTTTGTACATACAAATTAAGGGTTTGGTACACATTTAGAAGTTGTTTTAGGTTGATAATAGTTGATATATAATTGATATAGGAATATAAAAATATAATAGATAATAATAGATCAGTTTAAGCAAGGAAAAAAACCAAACCCAATCATAAGGGTTATAAAGTCTTAATTACGAAGAAACCCTAGGGTAGAGAGATAAGGAGTTATGGGTAGTTTAAGAATTTGAAGATGAGAATAGAGGCTTATAAAAAGTATCAAGGAGGGTTTTCATGATTTATTTTCATACCAAAATCATATACATGTGATTCAAACCTCAAATTCTCCATAATAGATCAATTAGGCCTAAAATCCTATTTTATGCCTATAAAGCCTATACTACCATGAAGACACTTCCAGGCCTTCCTTAGCAAACGCCACCATGATAAAATTTAAGGTGATGGTTAAGGATATATATGAGATATTTAAAGAATAAAAATACAATAGAAAGGTCAAATTGGTCCTTGATAATTAATTCAAACTATGTAGTCGAGGCAACCAATTCAACCCACATGTTTGAATGCTCATATCTCTCACGACAAAGAGACATAAACCAATTGATATTATAAAGAGTTAGGAACCATAGGGAAGTTTAAATCCATGGATTATTGATTTTTATAGAGGAGATAAGGTTTATCAACCAATACTAAGACTATAAGTAGGTCTAGAAAGCATGCATAATACTATAAGCAAAATTATCTATGTATGTATCTTGGCACAATATTTGCATGGGAACACAAGATTATCAAAAAGTATAATGGGTATATGGAATAAATATCTATGGAAATAAGTTTTGGTTTGGAGGTCTGGACCTTATGAACCATCATTAAGAAGGTGGACCTCCAAAACCCTCCCTAATCCCTACCTCAAACTAGTTTTGTGAAAGGTGAAGTTTGTTACACTCAAACACCCATGAATCATCCTATAAAATATTGAATCATGAATTACACTCAAAGAGGGTCTTGTCCATGGTATTGTGATGTATGGACCTATAAGAAAACAAGGTGTTTTGAGGAAAATGTGTAGAAAATAGGTAAAATGTAGTTTAAGATGATGTTGATAATTGCATAATGAATTTTATCAATTTTTTTACCTTATCAAGCCATAAGATGATCCAAATAATTCCTATAAATGCTTATGTGAACTTTTTCTAGTCAACCAGTCTATAGAAATGAAACACAAATTGACCTAGTTAACGAGTATGGCATAATTATAGGTGTTTATTTCTAAAAGTGACCTATTTGATGATATTAGAGAGTGTTTTAGGTATCAAAATAAATATTTCATATGTTCTCAAAGTTTCATACAAGTTTTTCATAGCTATCATTTACTAAGAGTTAGGCTACTAGGTATAATTAACCTAGTAGACCTATTTAGACAATCAAATAAAGTTGAGGATGGCATAAAAGGATATTGAGAGGGTTAACTTAAGTGATAATCAAAGAAAAAATTATCCTCAATCCACAAAACTAACCTTAAAATACCAACCACATGCATATCTATTCTTGAAGTGGAAAATTCCATGCATAATTGGTCTTTAACTTCCAATCACATACATACCTAATATTGAGTGTCAATCCATGAGTTAACTAGTCCTTAAATAGAAAATTACATGAGTTATTTAAAAAATAATGGAATATGATGCTTAAAGAGGAGTTTAAAAAATTCAAATATAGCCATCAACTTATTTTCAACACCCAAACAACTCACTCAATGATCATGTAGGAACACTAAACATAAAGTGATCTCTTGAGGACTATTTGTAACAAGTTTTAGCTAAAGTAAGATAGAGTTAATGATGATGATGGATGATATTCATTATCTACTATATTCCAAGTTATCTCTTCTTCTTCTCTTCTTCTCATTTTCCTATATATTCAAGCCTTTTGGCCTTATTTGGGATCCCTCTCTTAGACATGATGAAACTCTACCAAGATTGAGCTTTGTAACCTCTTAAACTAATAAAAATGATTATTTTAGATTCCTTGGTACACATTTAGTGTTTTTTATTAGTTTTATTTGCACATGTGGTAGTGTTTTCTCCATTTTTAGGTCTTAATCTTACCTATTTACTAGTATATCATCTTATGTAGGTCATATATAGTGTTTGATATTGAGTGACTGATCTTGGAGTGGAGATATTGTCTAGTTAGTGCCTTTAATTAGGCCTTCCATCATTTCCTTGATTCTTTAATCACTTGTTGAAACCTTTATGTGAAATTTTTTTTCATGAGAGTCTCTTGGAGTTGTAAGATTTATTGATTCACATTGCTTATTGATGTTAGCTAAAGTTCAAATTGAGTTGATGAATATTACATTAGGTGCATCACCATCACTAGTATAGGTTTTCTATTTTAGTTATCTTTATAATTCTTTTCACCTCCCAAAGTAAAGTAGTTTTAGGAAAAGGTTTCAATTTGATATATAAGAGGATATAGCCTCATAATCTAGACATTTGGTCTAAGATATAGGTGTCCCATAACCTATGGATCAATCTAATGTTAGTCCAAGTTTGAAGGAGATCTAAGCAATCTACTTTAGTAGAGTGCAACATGGGTTACTAACAGTCACTCTAGAAAATATTTCCACACTTTAGACATATAACCCCACATAATTGGTGTTTTGACACTATTTACTTGATGAAATTAATGGGTTATTAAATAAAATAAATACTATGATATATTTCCACCAAAGTTTGTGATCTTATGGTCATGCATCAAATTTATAGTTGTAATCATAGAGTTTCAAGGAGACATGCTAGCTAACATTGAAATGTAGGTTTCAAACTCTATGGACCATGAAAAATTAGGGACTATTGCTCCTCAAAAGACCTAGAGTTTATAATTGAGTAGAAATTCTTTTTTTTATAGGTGAGAATAGTTTATATGTGGTTCAACTTAATTCATTAGTTTGTAACAGTGTTTTCATTTATGTTATAAGAATTGAAGTCTTTTTAGACATTATATTATATGGTCTATCTAAATATATTTTAAACCAATGTTATTAGTTTAATTTTTATTTTAGTATGTTAATAGTCTAAGTTTTGTATGTAAAAAGAGTTAAATATAAAATTGATTTAATTCTTTTGGGTTTTACATGTGTAATTCCTAAGTTAGATTAAAGGGATTATATGTCTAAATCAATTAAATAATATGCAATAATTAACAATTGATTAGTTATGGATTTTGGCTTATTTTAGATTTATAGAAATATTAATAAATATGTATAAATAGAGACTTATCTAGAAAGTGATATATCATAAGATGCAGGTTCTAAAAATTGGGTTCTATATAGGTCTAAGTATCATCAATAGGGTCTTGGGATTTGATTACTCACTAGATAGTAGCACCCCACCTAAATAGTAGTGCCATGCTACTATAGTGTCTTAAAAATGGCACTAGTGTCCTCTTTTTAGGACTATTCATATTTTTTAGGAGTACATGTGCCTATGTTTCTAGGTTTTGTTCATATTTTCATGAAATCTATAACTTTGTATTCTACTTAGAAAATCTGATTTAGTGTGTAAAATCCTAATCCTCTTTCTAAGTATGGCATGAGTTAAAAATTTTGTTTATTAGTAGGATAGGTTGAACATATTCAAAACCTCATTTTGAAGATATTTTATTAAATACTAATACTCTAAGGAGGGATAAAGCCTGGTGTAGTTATCCCACCTAGTTTTTGGTGCAAGCGCAAGTAAATGCTAGAATGAGAGTGGTCTTGAATGCCTCAAGTGCGCTTGTGATTGGAAATATTTTGAATTTGTGTTTAGGACTATTATATATGGTATTATACATAAGTAGGGTAGAATAGGGATCACATACATTAATTTTCTCAACTTTTTTATTATTTGGATAGGCGTTTGTATCTATTTTCCTTCTAATGAATAAAGGTAAAATACTCTTATATTTATAGAAATCCATGGCATGTAGATAATAAAATATACATAATTTGACCTTAGGAGGGGAATTTTTTTGTAAATATATCTATCCAAGAGTGTAAGTGCAAGGGAAAATAACACTAAGATGGGGATTCTAATCCCATATGGCTCTAATGTCCTTAATGTGGTTATAATGTCTAGCTAGTAGACTATTGGTCACACTGGATTGAGATTTAGAATTCTATTATAGGACTATGTTTGAGATGATATAAGATGTCTATGGTTTACAAAATGGATGGAAAAGTGTGGTAAAATATCTAAGTTAGGTATAAGGCTAATTTAGGAATAGGCTAACTCAAGAAACACTCTTAGCATCCAAATACCAATTTTATATGATTATATTTCCCCTTTTATGCTATAAATGTAACAAAGTAAAATGATTAGTATAAAGGAAAAAGAAGTGTACTTATTCTTATATAATAAGTAAAGCCTATGTATCTGAGTCTGAGTTTGTGAATCTAGGTCTGTGTAAGTGAAAAATGATCTAATTTAATGAACTATAATGAAACATGCAAAAATTAGTCCTTACTTAAGAGATTATAATAAAAAAAAGACTATACTAAATAAATTAACTAAGTAAAGCTAAGTAGAGAGAAAATAAATGAATGAATACACCTCATTGGTTAAATGAACCAATACATGATACTAGTGATAACCTTTGTGTGTGAGTGTACATAGTGATCAAATCATTAAATATCTTGAATTAAGCTTATCTATTACTCAATCATCATATGTTGGTGGCTTAAGAATTCAATTTGGTTTTGACTCCATCATTGCCACTCATGTGTAGTAGATGCATCTA
Source organism: Torreya grandis (assembly GCA_037957365.1). Classification (NCBI taxonomy): domain Eukaryota; kingdom Viridiplantae; phylum Streptophyta; class Pinopsida; order Cupressales; family Taxaceae; genus Torreya; species Torreya grandis. Next base: position 430,862 of record JARHVA010008081.1, read on the forward strand.
AAACTAAACTATGCCAAGTGATAAAATTATGTAACTAGGTATATCTAACTATTTATATATATTTATATCATATCCATGGCCACTCATGTATATTAGGTAGCTATGGAAAACTCGAGAATGCCAACCACTAAATATGAAGTATGGCATGAAGCTAGTGACAACCTAAAATATAATAAAGTGTATAAAACATAGAGAATAAAATGGAATTTTCCATTCCATCTAATCAACCTCTATATAATCAAGCATATGGAAAATATGTGATATATACATGCCCCTAGTATGATATATGATTGTAATGATTCTATATTAAGTATTTAATAACTAAAGATATGTATCTGAACTTAATGTGGGAGTGATCATGTCATGCATAATGCCTTGAAATCTAAGAAATTCGTATGAATTTGAGTTGAAATGAGTTTATCTTAGTGAAATATAAACATAACTATCAAACCTATTATTATGTATGTGCAAATATGTATTATACCTTTGTACTATTCTAGATAATCTAAACTAACTTGAAGATGGAGATATTGGAAAATAATTCCCTATAGTGAAAAGTAGTGCAATGTGGCACTAGTGTCCCAATTTGGGTGTTAATGTCTATATGGTCTAAAATCTGGTTGATCAAAACTTCTTTTTGAGTCATTATTTTGGTTTTATGTCTAATTTCTAAAACTAGTCCTATGTACTAAAAATGATATGTGAATAGAGAAGTAAGATCCTAATCTATATAATAAATTCATATGAATGCCCCCTCTTTTGAGGTTAGTTTTGGAACCTATGTAAGAATTATCCTCAAAATAAGTAGCTCCAAAAATTGTGTTAGATAAAACATATATATAATAACTGCATGAAATTCGAATGCAATGTATAAAATTAACATTAGAATGTAAATGTATTTGAGCATAAGTATGTTATGTATGATGTATGCCGTAATATAATATTTCACAAATGTGTCAAGATAAATGTAATTAATTTTTAACAATAAATCTAAGTAACTACCTAGGAGGATGGGAAGTGATGTCCATCACGAAACACAAGTAGGAAGGGTAGAGGCATGAGGTCCCTCATGGCATCAAAAATTGGTGTGTGTGTGTGTGTGTGTGTGTGTGTGTGTGTGTGTGTGTGTGCGTGTGTGTGTGTGTGTGTGTGTGTGTGTGTGTGTGTGTGTGTGTGTGAGAGAGAGAGAGAGAGAGAGAGAGAGAGACAAGAAAAGACAAGTGTCATGGTGAAGATGCATACAATAAATCATACATTTAAAACACATGAGGCACACAAAATACAACTAAGGGGATAAAATATAAGGGACATAGGAACATGTCACTAAATTTGAGAATGTTCCTATGTTCAAATTCAAATGTCCACATTCATAAGTAACAAAAAATTTGGCTTAAATCCACATAGAATAAAGGAAATGTTCAAATGTATGCATATACAAGAAATAAAGAAAACACAAGGGACATGGGCACATATCCAAGGCACACAAATATATAAGTGGAGTAGAGACAAAAAACAATGACATATTCAAATGCCCTTAAAAAATAAGAAGAATGTTGTACTTAACATACCCCATTTAACATAAGAAAATGGGGATCCACTTTTTTCAGACTATGGTCTTGAATTTTATCCCCTCTTCTATATGTTTATGCAAAATTTTGGAGAAGATTGATTATTGGACTTTTTTGTAATTTGGTAGAGCAGCATTGATATTATGTTTTCATGGACTAACCATCTTTTGGAGTCATTATCAGGCTTTATATTTTTGTACTTAGATCCTTTGGTATTTTATATTGGGGAACTTTGTCTTACATAAATTTGTCTTTGGGTTTATTTTGTTTGAAGTTTTGTTCAAAAAAATTTCTCTTCACAGTATTTTCCCTACAATAATTCTACCAAAAGAATTTCCTTGAATTAGACTTATTCTTGCAGATAGTCTTACTAATACACTTTCATCGACAAAATTACCCTTCAAATTTTTTGAGGTTACCCTTCATCCTTTATGAAGTATATCCTTTAGGAATTTTGTCATATATGAATACCCTAAAAAGTAGACCCTTCGTATTATTACCAAATAGAAAGTACCTTCTGGATTATTGTAGCCATTTTGCTTGATAGAATTCCTTTGGACCTTTTGTAATTTCCCTTTGGCCCCTTTACACCTACCCTTCAAGATATTTTTCCTCAAACTTTATCTTTTTAAACCTTTCCTTCATAAATTTTGTCCAAGACATTTTCCCTAAGAAAATTAACCTACCCTTTAAGCTTTGTGCAAACTACCCTTCGAGACTTTTGTCCCAGATATTTTCCTGAGTGATTGACCCTTTCAAACTTTTGAAATGACCCTTCACCTTTCCAACCTACCTTTCAATATTTTTATCATAGGTCATTTATAAACTAATAAGTATATCCTTTAAGCTCTTTTCCATATGAAGTAGACCCTTCAAAATTTTGTTTTAGACTATTTCACCTCTAAGACTAACCCTTTGAGACTTTTGTATCAATCATTATTTCCCTACGAGCCTATCCTTTGAGATTTTTTCTCCAAGTGAATTATTTTAGAATTTATGTCTCCAACATTTTTTTCAATGCAAAAATCACAAAACAATTCCCCTAGGGACACATGCCCTTTAAAACTTCTAAACTGACCCTTCAAACATTTTATAAATGACCCTTTGGCCCTTTTTGAAGTGGCCACTTACCCTTTGAGACCTTTTTCCTAGGCGCTTTTGCCCTTTGGCTAATTAATTTGGACATTTTATATGAAACACCAAGTGAATTCTTTCAGAATTTATGTCTCCAACATTTCTTTTGATGGAAAAATCATAAAACAATTCCTCTAAGGTTACATGCCATATTTAACTTTCTAAACTGACCCTTCAAACATTTTAAAAATGCCCCATCGGCCCTTTTTGAAGTGAAAACTTACCCTTTGGGACTTTTGTCCTAGGCCATTTTTCCCTTTGGCCAAATCCTTTATAAATTTTGTTCAAAATATTTTTCCCTTTGATCCTTTCCTTCAAACATTTCGTCTGAGAGATCATGCCCCTTAGCACTTTTAAGACCATCCCTTAGAATGTTCCTTTGAAAATTTTATCTGAGAGAATTGGGTCGTCGAGAGAATTTTTTTGGACATTTTTTCCAAAAAAATCTCTCAAAGACCCAATTCGCTTAGATAATTCCCTTGTATAAAATTTTAAATAGTTCCCCCATAGAAATCTTGAAAAAAATTTCTCTGTAATAAGAGATCATGACCCTTGCTTAGAGAACATTTTCATTATGTCTTGAGCATGATTTAATATTTTATTTAAGGCTCTTGATCATATTTTTACTATGCTAAGTCATTAAGGTTAAATGCAAGAGCTCTTTTATATATCATTAATCCAAGTATAAATCATATTTTACTAATACTAATACCTTAGACTAAGAATATTCATGTAGTGTCCTTTATACATATTTCTCAAAGTATTATGCCAAGTCTTTTTTTTCTTATGTTTGCAAGAGTAAGGAATCCTAAAGAAACGACACATGTCAAGTTAAAGAGATTAAATTTGATAGTCATATGGACATCATTTGATGATCACAAGGACATTATTTGATGGTCATATGAATGTCAAATTTAACCTCAAAAACATGCCAAACTTATGAGATTAAATTTGATAGTTATGTAGATGTCATTTGATGATCATGAGGATGTCATTTGACATTAGTGTGAACATAAAACTTAAGATTGATAATATTTAGATTATATAATTAAATTTTATAGTTGCATGGACATCATCTATGGTCCCGAGGATGTCATTTAATAGTCTCATGAATGTCAAATTTTACCTCATAAATTACATGTTAGGTAGAACTAGCAGATTGATGGTTCGTATTGATCTATATATTTTATTTGATGGTTTGAGATTCATGGATACTTTTCAAAGGCCCATATTAAGTAGAGAGTATCCAAGTGGCATACCCATGTGATCTAAGTACAAGGAAAAAGGTTTAAACCAAGATTCTATGACACATGTCTTGGGCCCATTTGATTGAATGATGCAAGATCAAGTTGAAATGTCAAAGATCCATGAGAGTGAAAAGTGTCACCATAATGGGATCCTCTTACATAGATCCAATGATCCATAGGAGGAATCAGGGATCCTAGTATATAGATCTTATAATCCCTGAGAAGTTGTTAGGTGGCACACATATGTAACATAACAAAATAGGGAATGACAAGTGTCAAGTACATAAGAGTTAATGAGACAAAAAAACTAAAATACAATGAACCACATTAAAATAGTACATAAAAATTGATGAAGTGAGTCATATATGGACTTCTCAAAGATCTTAGACTCAATTAGGTGTTGACATATGTCATAAGCTAGCAGGCATTATGGATAGAATACGTAGATCTGTGGACACTTGAGCTATATTTATTAATAAAAATTTGTTCTCATAGTTAAGGTAGAGTATGAAAATTCATGTATTAATCTAAGAGATGAATTTAAAATTGAAAATCTATATTTTATAAAAATCATGAGAGAGCATATAATGCATAGTTTAGATTAGTCATGACTAACAGTAGTGTCACTGGTTCTAAAACATTTGTAAAGTAATTTTGGTACTTCAAGAATATGTCATAGCTACATTTGAAGGTATTTAATCTAAAATTTTATTAGGTTATTATCAAAACCTATAAAAGGAGGCATGTATAATTTTACTAAATGGTGCATATTTTAAAATTTACATAAAGTTTGAGCTATAATTTTTAAAAATTATCTCTATATTTATACACATGCACACATTGCATATATTTGGCAAAGGTTATCTTAAACTAATAATTTTAAGTAGACTCTTATATGGTTTTAGATCAAATTTAGAACTCATGTTCTGACTATCACATGTAATGGCCTTGCATGAATTTAGAGGATGAGGCAACCCCTTCCCCACGTCTATATAAAAAATTGTAATTCAACTTGGATTTTTGTCAGAGAATTTAGGAATATAGGAGAAACATGAATTTCAATTATTAGTTAATGTGTTTCTGTATTTTATCTCCAATTTATATGTAATTAGTTTTTACTTTATTTGGTTGTATGTTTTAATAATATTTAGTGTGTAAAAGCTACAAATATATTATTGATTATTTTGATTGATGTATTGATCTATAGATGTGCAATAGCTATTGAAAGATTGGTAAATACATTGGTTAAGATAGTCAAGTTCAAATTGATTCATAATTCTAATTTTTCATAAGTGGTTTATTAGATGTAGTTTTATATGTGTGTGTAATAGCTACCTCAAATACTTCACTATCCCAATCCATAATCTCCTGATTAAGTGTGTGTAATATCTACCCCAAAAGGAGGAACCTTTGTCTGAGGCTTGTGAATTTCCTACATTTTTATCTCTTTAAACTTCTTAGCCATGTCTGACTGAGTGTGTGCAATTTTTTTCTAGCAACAAGCATAGGTTTTGAGATAACTTATCCTTTTAGAAAGTAATGAAGTATTTCCTAAAAACCATACAAGATTTCTTTTTTTCCTTACCCTTCCCTCCCTTTTTGAGTTTGTTTTGAGATCTACCCACTCTAGATTAGCAACCAACAACCTATCCAACTCATATATAGATTCAATACCCTTATTAAGAACTACATATCCATCCAAAAACCTTTTCAACAACCTACATACCCTTCCCATTATTCCATCAACAAGTTGTAAAATACCACATACCTATAACTTATGCTATGATGTGGAGTTTATTGAGATCCTAAAATGTTAGAGGTTACCTCATTAAGGATATGGTGTGCATAAAACCCACATTAACAAGTCTAAAATTAACACTAGAAAGAGGGATAACACCCTTGATAGTTATGTTTATTCTTTATGTAGAGTTGCACTAGAGTCACCTGGATGAGTAACCAAATCTAATTCCTAGGAATGTTTATTAGTCTCACCCTTATCAAATCATAGAAGACTTAGAACTATACCAATATCTCGAATTTAGAAAAATACTGATCCAAAACTTAAAATTTTTGGTTGATAAATATTTCAATAGCATAGAAATAACATAGTAACAATGACTTCTTTGAGAAGAGATGTAGTATTACTCAAGATCACAATACAAATCTATGATTATCTCTAGGAAGAGATGTCTACCCCCCCATTTTAGGTTACCTCTATATTTATACATATTTTGAAAGCATGGGGAGATTGAGTGGCTTGATGAATTAATGGGTGAAGATTTAAGATTGAGTGGCTCAAGGAATTAACCAGTGAAGATTTAAGACAATACAACATTCAAGGAAATAACTATCACAAAAAATTTGACTTCCAAGATTTAAAACAATATAGAGCTCGAGGACATAATAGGTGAGGATTTAAAATAATACAAAATTTGAATAATTAACTATCACTCAAATGGTCACCTAAATTATTTCCTGAATCATTCTTCCCTCCTTGAAAAGTAATGCTCCCCATTGCATCAATATTCCCTATCAATTGTGGTAATTGTGTCTTGATTTGATTCTCTGTGAGCAACTCACCTTGGTGGCTAAGTTGGCCTCTTCAGACCACTTGATATGGTGGAATAGAGGATCCTCTTGTTGTCTTCATTCAAGTATCCATAATTTGATCCTCTTCTACTAGAGAAAAACTCTGTGGATCAAGCTCATCAATGCCTAGTTGTTCTACCACAACTGAAGTGTGTAATAGAGGTGGGTGATATGGTTTGAGGAGCTTCACATTGAATATTGGATGCAGACCAAGGTAGGCTATTAAGTTCAACTCAAAAGCATTTTTTGCAACTTTTTTGGTGATGGTGTATGGACCATATTATAGAGGCTAAATATTTTTGTGTGGGCCTACAAGCCATTCCTTCTGAAGCCGTAACCAAACCTTCTCACCCACAGCAAAATGGTGTGAAATCTTATGTCTGTCATGGCATTACTATACTTCTAATTCATCTTCTCCAAGATGTCATGAACTTGTTGCTAGATGTGTTACATTTGTTCAATAAACATTTTTGCTTTTGCTACCTCAAATCTTCCATGAGGTGTGTATTCCATGGTGGAAAATGGAACATCTATATCAGTTGGTGTCATGGGTTGGAACCAAAAATAGACTTGGAATGGATTGTCCTTGGTCGAGATATGCAACACTTGATTGTATCCATGTTGTATGAAATGGAGTCCCTCATCCCATGTGAATGGATGTTTGGAGTGATACATCTAAATCACGTGAATAATCAAGTGGTGTACCACATCTATCTGACCATCAGTCTGTGGATGGAAGGCTATGGACTTCATCAGCTTAGTATCCATCATCTTCCATAGAGTGGACCAAAAGATGCTCAGGAACTTGCTATCTCAATCTAAGACAATGGACTTGGGGAGACTAAAATGGAGCCATACATGACTAAAATATAGTTGAGCAGTTTCCTCAGTAGATATATTGTTCTTAAAAGCAAACATGATAGCCATTTTTGAAAAATAATTAACTACCACAAAAATATAGTCCTTGTCATGTTTGGAAGTGGGCAAACATGAGATAAAAACCATTGAGATAGATTCCCAAGGCCTGGTTGGTTCTGGCAATGGCATGTACAATCTTTGATTCTTATTTGTTGGTTTGGCTATTACACATGGAGTGCAAGATTTGAGATATCTTTCCACATATTTTTGCATAAGGGGCTAGTAGAAGTGTTTTTGAAGAATTGTCAATGTCTTTTCAATACCAAAGTGTCCAGCTATCCTATTGAAGTGTGCTTCCCATATCATCTTTTATTTCTCTACAATAGGAAAACAAATGTGCCCCATATGATAGAGGACATTATCTTACAAATATAAGTTAGAAACATTTTAACCTTTTTGAAGTAATTTATATGTATTAGTAAAGGTAGGATCTACTTCATATAGAGCACCCCAAGTGGTAGTCTCATGTCTGCATAGGTCAAGAACTGTTGTGAGTGTAGTAATTGGTGGGTAGCTCAGACAATCTATATCTATATTTGAGCTTCCCTTTTTGTTTTTGATTATTAGGTGGAATTGTTGAAGATACATGGTCCATTTTTGGTTCCTCTCATTTCATAGTTTTTTTTGCATTTGGATGAATTCCAATGGTCTGTGGTCAGTGTGGATGACCATCTCTTTCCCCAAGATGTAGTATTTGTAGGCTTGCATAATGGCATAGAGCTCCTTATCATATGTTAGATATTTCCTGACTATATTAGTGAAATTTTCATTGTGGTATGCAATAGGATTACCATGTTGCATGATGATAGCTCCCATGGCATATTTAGATGCATCTATCATCAACTCAAATGGTTGATGCAAATCTGGCAAGGCAAGAATAGGGCCTGAGTAGAGTCTCTTCTTCAAATTCTCAAATTCCCTTTATTGTATTTCACCCCACCAAAATTTAGCTTTATCTCCTCCTTTAGTCACTTGGGTTAGTGACCAAGCAACATGTGAAAATCCAAGAACAAACACATAGTAGAAATTTGCAAGACCCAAAAAGATGTGAAGCTCTGTGAGGGTCCTTGGTGTGGGCCATTCTTGAATAACCCAAATATTTTCTGGATCAACATGGACCCCTTCCTCATTCACAGCATACTTGAGGTACTAAATTGTTGTCATTCTGAATGTGCATTTGTCAAGATTTGCATACAACTTGTGATCTTGAAGAGTTTGAAGCACCTTATGAACATGTTGCAAATGTTCTTCCCAAGTTTTGCTATAGATGAGTATGTCATCTAAGTAGACAACCATGAATTAGTTGGTGAAGGGTTGTAGGATGTCATCCAATAGCCTCATGAAGGTTACAAGTGTGTTAGTTAAGCTAAAAGGCATAACAAACCATTCAAAGAGCCCCTCCTTAGATTTGAATGTAGTCTTTTAGACATCAATGGGATTGATGGGAATTTGGGGATAACCAAATTTGAGATCAATTTTGGTGAAGAAATTCACACCATGGAGCTTGTCCAGTAGGTCATCAATCTTGGGGAGAGGGTAGTGATTCCTCATAGATATTTTATTTAGGGCTTGGTAGTCAATGCAAAGCCTCCATGTTCCATCTTTCTTCAATGCCAAGATAATTAGGCTGCCACAAGATGAAGAGCTTGGCCTGATTGGACTCCTTTAGATCAATTCTTGAATCTATCTTTTTATCTCATCATTCTCCAAAATTGATCTGTGATACACATGACTATTAGGCAAAGGTGATCCTAGGATCAAATCAATAGAATGTTTTACCTAGATATGAAGTGGAACTCCTATGGGTGACTTGAATAAGTTATCATATTCTCTTGTGATTCATCCTATCTACTTTTGTTATTGTGTGGATTGTGTAGTCAGGATTGCAACATCAGCCTCCTTGGATTACTATGGTTTGATCACCATGAGAACAAATTGCTTTATCTTCTCTACCAATATCTTACATTGCTTTACATTGATTAGGGAGATAGATGTGGGAGGTGGTACCTCTGGTACCCTATAACACCATGTTCCAAGAGTGAGGGTGATCCTTTGGGTTCATGATTCATAGATGCCATGTCACTCATACATGAATGGCTAACCAAGGAGTACATCACAAACATCTAGATTGACCACATCATACAAGACTTCATCTTGGAATGGTTTTATAGCATATGAAAGAAGACACTGATTGGTGACACGAAGGTCTCTCCTTAGGCTCAACCATCCAATATTGTAGGGCTTTAGATGAGGCTTCATGGATAGATTTAAAATTTTCACAACATTAGTAGAGATTAAATTATTTTGACTCCCACTATCAATAATGAAATGTAGAGGCTTACCTTTTACCAATGATTCAGGTAATAATTTAGGTGACCATTTGGATGATAGTTAATTTATCAAATTTTGTATTGTTTTAAATCCTCACTCATTATGTCCTCGAGCTTTGTATTTTTTTAAATCTTGGAAATAAAATTATCGGTGACAGTTATTTCCTTGAATGTTGTATTGTCTTAAATATTCACCCATTAATTCCTCGAGCCACTCAATCTTAAATCTTCACTACAAATTTATATGCTACATTGAGGGTTTTCAAATTGAAGAGTTCCATTTCCCCCTGTATGTATCATTATAGTCCACCATGATATTTGAGAGTCTTATGTTTCTCACTTTCTTGAATGCCCAATCTTATAGACAAAGAATGAAAAGTGTTTGTGTAATCTTGAACAGATTGGTCCTTGCCTTGGTGAAGTTTTTGCCACTCTATGTACAAATCATCATATGCTCTGATGGGATAGTATTCTTCTTTTACTACTTCTATAAAATCATCCCAAGTAGGATCCACCCCAAGGCCAATGATATCTGTCTTGAACCTCTTTTTATACACTTCCCACTAGTTTTTCATTGGCAATGATGATTTCAAAAGATCAAAAGTGATCTTTTCTCCATTAGTGAACTTATTTATAGAGAAGTAGCAAGACAGTTGATCCAACCAATTTTCTACTGTATCAGCATTGATTTTGCCTTCAAATGTGGGAATATCAAAATTTACCTAAACCTTAAAGAGTGTTGGGGCATTGAAAGGAATTTCCCTAGATGAGGAGCTAAGATGTGTAGCCACGAAGCCATAATTTCCCATTATAAGTGTTTGAAGAATTTGAGCAAATCATTGTAACATCTATGCTTGTTGCCATTGGAGGGATTCATTCACCATTTCCTTGAAAGGATGGGATGTCTTGGTATCATCCACCATTTAAAGTCATTTTGGGTGAATAGATGGAAAGTTTGGAAGCTCTGTCACTTCCCACCCAAGTTTCTTGTATCCTGATCTCATCCTTGGGATCATACACTCTCAAGACAAACCACTCTGATACCACTAATCCAAAACTCAAAAGTTTTAGTTGATAAATATTTCAATAACATAGAAATAACATAGTAAAAATGAATTCTTTGAGAAGAGATGTATTATTACTCAAGATCACAATACAAATATATGCTTATCTTTAGGAAGAGATGTTTGCCCCCCTCCCCCATTTTGGGTTACCTCTGCATTTATACATATTTTAAAAGCATGGGGAGACTAAGTGGCTCAAGGAATTAAAGGGTGAAGATTTAACACAATAAAAAATTTGAGGAAATAACTGTCACCGATAGTTTTACTTCTAAGATTTAAAACAATACAAAGCTCAAGGACATAATGGGTGAGGATTTAAAATATTACAAAATTCAAGGAATTAACTATCACCCAAATGGTCACCTAAATTATTGCTCAGATCAAATACTCCTCCAATATGGAACCCCTTACTTTTAAGGAACCCTTTACCTGTTAGTTAGCTAATGTCTTAATAAAATCCCTAGTTAGTTGGATCTACTATCACCATCCTAGGAGACGTGCACGATTTACGTCAACATCTAGAAAAGTACTTGCTATCCTTTTCTCCTTTAGGAGCAAAGATAATAGAGGAAAATAGAAAATTAGTTAAAGCTAATTTAAGACTAATGAATATCTTAGATGAGGATTTTGCATGAATATTATTCCCTTTTACTTTGATGGATGTTTCTTATGATTGGTATTTAAATCTAATGGAAAATTTCATCACTTCTTGGGATGAATTTTAAGTATCTTTTATTTCATAGTTTGGATAGATCACCAATCTTGGTTTGGTATACCAAAAATTCACCAGCATGAAGAGGGAACCAAATGAGCCCATCCATGCTTTCAATGCAAGATGGTAAAATATGTACAACTAGTTAACCCAAAGATAAAAACTAGAGGCAATATTAAAAATGGAAATGTAAAATAATAACCTAGACCCTATCACTACCATATTCTTGAGAAGAGTAATTACGTATAACACTTTGGTGTTAGCATTAAAATAAGATGTCAACATATATATGTAGATTAATTCTCAAATTCCTAGATCCCCCAATGTTAACAATAGTTTTTCAGCACTAAATCTAATTTCACATGCAAGGCATAATGTCTCAGCATTCAATCAAAACCAATTATACATATTTCCTTTCATGACTTAGAAAACACAACCAAATTTAAGCTACTTTAAAAATCATATAATGGGAAATGGTTATTAGTGGAACCAACAAGTAACTACTCTCCCTATTACTATTTTATAAGATATTGATTCTATAAAGGCAAAAATAGATTCTATTTAGAAGATTGTTGAAAACTTGATTAATGATTTCCTGAATATGAAAAGCAATATGGTAAATGTAAATATCTCAATTATAAATCAAAATAATAATTCTAGAGATACAATAGACCATTCAGTAAGCCTGAATAGCCTAACAATCTTTTAGAGTTCAACATAGTAGAGATAAACCTTCTTAATTGGTGTATAATTCACAATACTTCAGAGTATGGTGAGCTCAGCTACATTGAATTTTGAATAGCATTCAAAATTTTTCAAAGAGAGGTGGTTAGAAAAGATCATATAGATAATCCACTTTAGCATCATCTAGATCTAAGGTCTTCCAACACTACCATGTTATTGAGAACTCATGAGTTTCCTTTTCAAGGCAAAGATGATAATGAGCTGAAGGACAACATGGATGATGTTCATGTTTTTTAGTAGTTCCAAATAGGTGATTACAATATAAATAATAAACAACCACTCACAACATCAACTCCTCCAAATACCATGGTGATTCCTCCTAACCCTAAAGTAGATAATAATCCACCCCTTATGAATGGGAATGATCAACAGTAGATCAAGGAAGAACCAATTAGAGGAGGATATAATATTATTAAGGATATAAAGAAGATCAAGGTGAATCTAGATCTTCATGAGTTAACATAGATCACTAAACAAAATGAGTTACACTATAATTCCATCATTATAAAGGTGCCGATGGAAAAAGTGGAAGCATCTACTAACAAATTGAAAGCATCTAACACCAACATCATCTACAAGAGAAAGCTAGAAGTTCCACCCTTTTTAATAACTATTTAAGCATTTGGTAAGAGAATTCATAACTATTTAGTTGATTCTAGAGCCTCTACAATTTTCATGCCTACATTTATATGTCAAAAGATTAGTTTGATACCAAGCCCTTCAAAGATGATAGTTTCACAATTGGATAAGATAATGGTCCTAGTAGTTGGATAATTTAACAATGTGCACATTTAAGTAACATCTAAAACAAGAGTCCAAATGACCATTAATATTCTAGTGGTAGACATACCTAAAGTCTATGGGTTACTACTGAGTAGGGATTGGTCCAAAACACTTAATGAATATCTCTTTATCGACTTTTCTCATTTATCGATGCCATGGAGAGGATTTGTGAATCATATTAGAATTGACAAAGAGTTGAGAATGAAGAATCCTATTATAGATTATAATGTCAAAAATGAAGAGGTAAAGTATGAGTCACCCAACCTTGGTATTTATACTTTTACTAATCAAAATCAAGTATAGAAGATAGAACTCAAAGGTTTTAATTAGCTATGGACTCTACACTTTGATGGCACTAGATCCAAGCAAGGATGAGGCATGTAAATTAAGTCAATTGATCCATAAGGTAAAAACATTATTAGAAATGTACATGATATAATTTTCATGTACTAACAATAAAGATGAGTATGAGACTTTAGTTATGGGACTATAGTTTGCACTCAAGAATCCTGTCAAGAAAATATCAGTATTTAACGACTCAGAGCTAGTGGTCAATCAAGTCAAAAATAAATACCAATGTAAGATATCTTATTTGAAGAGATATAAGCACAGAGTATGGGACTTGATTGAAAGATTTGAAGCTCTCACCATAGTAGAACTTCTTAGAGAGAAAAACCAAACCACTAATTCATTAGTTATTATTATTGCTAATCTAAAGCCATTACATGAATGTAAGGTAAGAAAAGTTCTCCATTTAATTGGTACCATGCCCCTCTATTTTAGATCATGTATAAAATTTCTAGGTCTTTGATTATGACCAAAAAATTATTTAGTTTTTAACTAATCCAGGGGATTATGACAAAGATATTAATCACCTATACCAAGAGGAATTAGATAAAGAGGGTGTTATTTAACTCAAAGAGAATAAAATTCTAGTCAGGTTGGTCTCTCTAGAAAGACCATTTGACATAAATAGTTAGGCACAACAACCAAGACAACCAAAGGTCAATGAATTAGACTTTATAAAAGAAAATATAGGAAACCCATGTTATGTTAATATTGGTCTTAGCTGCACCCTAGAAGAGAGATAATGAGTGAATGATTTAATCACTTTATATAGGGATGTCATTGCTTAGAAATATGAAGACTTGAAAGTATATGACCCTTAGTTCATCACTTGTATGATTCCCTTAAATCTAAATCATAAACCATTTAGATAGATATAGAGACTAATAAATCCTATTCTAGAGCCTCTCATTCATAGAGAAGTGGAGAATATATTAAATGCAAAAATCATCTTCCTCATTTGAGATTTTACCTAGGTGTTTAATTTAGTCCCATTAAGATATAATAATTGTGAGATCATATTATGTGTGGACTTCAAAAACCTAAATAATGCTTTTAAAAAATAAATTATCCCTTGCCTTTTTTGGATGAGGTGGTACAAATACTATTTGGTTTTAAAATGTTGTCCTTGGATGGATTTTTAAGCTACAATCAGGTTTTGGTGCAATATAAGGATAGAATAGAGATGATGTTCACTATGAATTTGGGAAATTATGTATTTAGGAGGATGCCATTCAGCCTAATAAATGCAAGAGCTACCCTTCAATGTAGCATGGATCACGCATTCAAAAGGACTAATAGTAAAATCTAAAATCATCTATATGGATGATATTATGGTATTTTCAAAGAATTATAAGGACCACATAAGTCACCTATATCCCATATTTAAAATGTGTATAAGGTTTGGTATTTCATTAAACCCAAAGAAAAGCATATTTGGAGGGATTGAAGGTAAGAATTTGGGACACATCATCACCAAAGATGGGATCACCATTAATCTAGATAAAATTTAGGGATTTAAAAAATTCAACCACCAAATAAAAAGAGTGAGCTTAAATAATTACTCAAAAAGATTAAATTCATAAGGAATTTCATCTCAAGATTTGCAAATATTGTCATACCTTTGAACACTATGCTCAAGCAAGATGCCAAAATAGAATGGACAACTAAAGCTCAAAATTCATTCTAAGACATTAAAGATGAAATATTATAGTCTCTAATTCTAATCAATAAATATTTTAATGAAGATTTATACCTATACTCATTTTCTTTAGAGCATACAATTACTGTTTCCATCATATAGAATAAGGATGAGACCAAGCATCCAATCACATTCATGAGCACAAACCTGAAAGATGTAAAAATTTGGTACTTTATGATTAAAAAACATATTTTTTCCCTTGTTAAAGTAATGAAGAAGTTTTTCATTAAATATTAAAGATTAAAGTCATTTCCATCATGTTTGATCCTGCTGTCATGTTCACCATATCATAGAATGAGCTAGGAGAATGATGAGGCAAATGGATGGCCAGGATGTAAGAATTTGACATATAGATCAATCCTACAAAGATCATTCAAGGGAAATGTATTATTTAGCTAATGAATTAACCAAATCCATGCATCATAGTTAAAAAGGTATGTAAAGCTCAAGTATCTAAGGAGAATGTTATAATGATATAATATATTATTTACTTACAAGAACATATTCCCCTGAGCTCAATAGAGAGAGAATAAGATATTTTGAGGATCTTAGATGCTCATTATATGATAAATAATGGATTCCTTCATAGGAAAAATTATGAAGGTATTTATCTCAAGTGTGTATCTATAGAGGAAGCTATATAAATCTTAGAGAAATTGCATTAAAATATAGGTAGTGGTCATCCTTTTCAAAATACCATAGCCCATAAGATATTAATAATGGGATACTATTGGCCAATAGTTTTTAAAGATGCTCATGCTCATGTGATAACATTCCATGAATGTCAATCTTTAGTTAAGAGAGAAGTACATGCAATTGTACCTTTATATCCTATTGTTGAAGGAAGGCCATTTACTTAGTGGGGATTAGAATTCATCAGTGTCATGAACTAAAATTCCTTACTAGGACATAAATCCATACTTACTTATACATATTATTACACTACATGGACCAAAGCCATAACCAAAAAGAATTGTAGATCACAAGATGTGATTTTCTTCTTAGAGGAACACATAACAACTAGTTTTAACATGCCCACTTCTTTGGTTTTTGAAAATAAACTAGATTTTATATCATAAAAATATACTAAATTGGAAAATGACAACTAGATCATTATCAGGTTAGTTTCTAACCATTACCCTCATGGAAATGGACTAGTAGAATCAATGAACGAAAATCTGATCAATGTAATTAAGAAATCTACTGGAGACAAGCCTAGGGATTGACACAATTTATTGAAGTATTGTCTTTTGAAAAACTAGATTAGACACAAGAAAGAGCTTAGAACTTCACTCTACCTATTGGTGTATGGATGCAAGCTTATTTTCCTAATTATGTTGAAGTTACACACTTATCAGTTTATGCAAGACTATATGGAACTAAGTGATAAAGCATAATCAAGGTTGCTAGATATAATAGAAATGGAAGAATCAAAGATTTAAGCCTTACAAACATTCAACAAACACTAGCATGTGATCAAGAGGTGGTTTGATAAGAGAGTGAAGCTCAAAGCATTCAATATTTTATATCTAGTGCTATTTTGGGATAAAGCCCATGAAAGGAAAGGACAACATGATAAGTTTACCCCACTATGGATTAGACCATAATAGATTTTAGAGATCATGAAAAATAATGAATTTCATTTTAAGTAACTTCAAGGTAATGAAATTACATATCTAGTCAATGGATAGTTCCTAAAGTACTACTTTAGGGATGTACCATCTATTTACGTTATTGAGTAATGAAGGATAGATGAATGTAGATATAGGATTAGATTCGATTTGCTTCTTCCTTAGATTAGATTTCCCACTATCCTAGATTAGATTTCCTAATTTATTAGAATAGTTCCCTAATTTCATAGATTAGATTTCTTGCTTTCATATATTAGATTTTTTGATTTCATAGACTAGTTTCCTACTATCTAGATTAATCTTTCTTGCTTTTAGTATATTTGCTTTCACAGACTAGATTTCATGTTTTCTAGATTAGATTTCACTTGTTTATTATATTATTTGTTATTTTCTTTCTCTAATGATCAAAATTGCATTTTATCTAACTATAACTAGGTTAAAATCCAAACCAACTAAGCTTATGACTTGTGAAAAAGGAGAAAATTGAAATTTGACACTTTGGGACTAATTTATAGATTATGCATATTTCTACATTTTTGAGTCTTTAGGATGAAGGTATAAAATCATGGATTATTTTAAATGGTGTCATAATTTAATATGTTTACCAGGCATTTGGAAGTTGATCTCAGAGTACTTCATATAAACTTATAAGTTTTTCTTGTTTTATTGTATCAAATATACTTATCACATTAAATACCTGTTGGAACTGATAATTCTAGGTGTAGGTGTAGCTAGTAAGGATGTTCTATTAATGATTTGTTTTATAATTATACCAACTCACTAGGGTTTTATCTCTTCTCTTTTCCAATAAGAGTGAAATAAAAATAAAATAAAAAAGAACCCATAGATTCAAAAGAGCAAAATAAAATCTAAAGAATATCAAAAGGCTCACATGATGAAATAAGGTCAATGTACCATGCATTAGGATCAAAATAAAATAATGGAATGAGAAGAGAAGGAGCCTAAGGTATCTCTATTATGGGCATGGATGCCTAGATGGTAGTAGAGCAATGTTTGATTTTCCCTTAGTTTTGAGATTTAATAGATATTGGAATGAAACCTACAACTCCATCAAAGTCTTTAAAAAACTCGTCACAATAGGAGTTAAATAAAATAAATGTTTGACACACATATCTAACAAAATTAGAAAGCAAGTATGTTGTGTGAATCTATTTAGGAGTCTATAAGTATTATTTTATGAAATACATCATGATTGATTTAGGGTTACAAACTAGAGTTCTAATTTATTGAATACTTAGGAGTATTCCCCCTATAAGTCACCATTTATTGTACCTAACACACCCCATTTTCCCATAAGGAAATGGGGACCAAATTTTTTTATACTCTGGTCTTGAATTTTATTCCATCTTCTATATATTTATGCAAAATTTGGGAGAATATTGATTATTCACCTTTTTTATACTTTGGCAGAGCAACATTAGTATTGTGTTTTCATGGACTAGCCTTCTTAGAGAGTCTTTATCATAGTTTATATTTTTGGACTTAGATCCTTTGAGATTTCCTCTTTAAATTTTTTTTTATACATGAATTGGTCTTTATGTTTATTGTGTTCAAAATTTTGTCTAACAAAATTTGCTCCTCCAAATATTTATTCATAACAATTTTGACATAATAGTTTCCATCATTTAGACTTATTCTTCTAGACAATCTTGCCAATATACTTTCATTGACAAAATTTCCCTTTATCCTTTTTGAGATTGCTTTTCAAATTTTATTAAGTATATCCTTCAAGAATTTTATCATAGATTAATACCCTATTAAGTAGACCCTTTGGATTATTTCTAGATAGAAATTACCCTTCAGATTGTTATAGCCATTTTGCTTGATAGAATTTCTTCAAACCTTTTTCAATTTACCTTTGGCCCCTCCACACCTACCCTTCAAGAATTTTATCCCACACCTCTACCTTTTTGAACCTTTAATTTAGAAATTTATTCCATGACATTTTCCTTGAGGAAATGAACCTACCCTTTGGACATTGTATAAACCACCCTTTAGTACTTTTATCCTAGACATTTGCCTAACAAAATGACCCTTTAGGACTTATGAAATGACCCTTTGCCTTGCCAACCTACCATTCAAGTTTATTTTCATAGGCCCTCCGTACCCTATGAAGTATATCTTTTAGGTTCTTTACCTTATGAAGTATACCCTTTAGACTTTTGTCTTAGACCCTTTCCCCTCCAATACTTGCCCTTTAGGACTTTTGTCTTGAGAATTTTTCCCTATGAGCCTATCATTCAAGATTTTTTCCCTAGGCCAATTATTTAGAACTTTGTTTTAGACATTTTTTCTAATTCATAAAACCTAAAATAATTTCCCTAAGGGTACATGCCCTTTGAAAATTTTGAACTGACTCTTTGGAAATTTTGAAAATGGCCCTTTGGCCCTATTTGAAGTTACCACTTACCCTTTAGACATTTTGAAAATGACCCTTTGGCCCTTTTTAAAGTGACCATGTACCCTTCAGGACTTTTGTCCTAGGCCATTTTTCCCTTCATCTAATTCCTTTGAACATTTTGTTTGAGATATTTCAACCTTTGACCCCTTCCTTTAGAATTTTTTTTTGAGAGATCATGCCCCTTGGCCCTTTTGATACCATTCCTTCAAAAATTACATAGGACATTTTATCTAAGAGAATTGGGTCTTCAAAATAATTTTTTAAGACATTTTATCTGAAATAAATCCCTAATTAAATTTCCAAAATAATTCCCCCATAGAAATCCCAGAATAATTATCCTTGCAAAAATTTCCCTAAGACCAATACCATACTACCAAGTGGTACCCTTGCTTAGATAACATTTTCATTATGTCTTGAGCATGATTTACGATTTTAGCCAAGGGTTTCAATCATATTTTATATATGCTAGGTCATTGATGTGAAATTCATGAGCTCTTTTATATATTCTTAGCCCAAGTCCAACTCATATTTTACTAATACTAAGACCTTAGACTAAGAAGATTCATGCATGGTCCTTTATACATATTTCTTAAAGTATTATGCTAAGTCATTTTTTACTTATGTTTATAGGAGTAGGGAATCTTGAAGAAATGAAATGTGTCAAGTTGATGACATTAAATTTTATAACTTCATGGAAGTCATTTTATGGTCATGAGGACATCATTTTATGATCACAAGAACATGAAATTTAACCTCGACAATGTGTCAAAGTTATGATATTAAATTTGACAGTCACACAAACATGATTTGATAGCAACGAGGATGTCATTTCTTAGTCATGTGAATGTCAAATTTAACCTCAATAATGGATAGTCTATGGAATTAAATTTGATAGTCACACAAAAATCATTGACAGTCAGAAGGACATCATTTTATGGTCACACGAATGTCAAATTTAACCTCATAAATTACCCATTAAGTGGACCTAGTAGATCGATGATCCATGTTGATATGTATATTTGATCTAATGGTACAAAATTTATGGATACTTTTCAAAGGTCCTAGATTAAATATAGAGTTACCAAGTGCCATACCCATGTGATTAAAGTACAAGTCAAAAGGTCTAAGATAAGAACTTATGGTGCATCCACTTGGGCCCATTTGATCAAATGATGCAACAAAAAGTTGAAATATCAAAGCCCTATGAGAATGATATGTGTCACCATCATAAGATCACAATACATAGATATAATGACTTGCAAGAGGAAGTAGGGAGCCTAATACATAGAGATAAGAATCCCCAAGTAGCTACCATGTGGCACACATGAAGTAGATCAAGATAATTAATGACAAGTGTCAAATGCATAAAATTTTATGATCCAAAATCAATAAAATCCAATAAATCAAATTAAACTAATACATAAGGATCAATGGTGTGAGTCCTATATTGAATTTTCAAATATCCTAGAATTAATTAGGTGTTGACATGTGTCCCAAACTATCAGGGCATTATGGATAAAATACATAGATCTTGGAATACTTGAGCTATATTTATCAATAATTATTGGTTTTCAAAGTTAAGTTAGAGTATGAACACACATGTCTTAATCTGAATGGTGAATATAAGAGTGAACATTTAGATTTTTTAATGGTGAATGTGTTTTTGTATTTTCTCTCTAATTTATATGTTATTAGTGGTTACTTTATCTGGTTATATGTTTCAATAATCCTTAGTGTGAAAAATCCATTAATAGATTCTTGATTATTTATATTGATGTACATCTATGTAGATATGCAATAATTATTAAAGGATTGGTAAATATATTGGTTAAGATAGTGGAGTTTAGTGGAGTTTACCTAAAACTCATGACCTTTAGTGGAGTTTACCTCAATTGAGATATTAAAATGCTATAGGATACCTCATTAAGGATATGGTGTGCATAAAATACACATCAATAAAACATAATAAACATAATCTAGTATAAATTATGAAAGTTAGAAATGAAACCATATATAACTATGTAGTTCAAATCTATGTAAATGCTAAGATATACATGTGTTGATTCTAACTAGTGACAGTTGGCAAAAAAATCTAATCAATAAATATAAATGATCAATATCAATATGTATCAATGCATAAACTAAAATGTATAGTATGTATGGATAAAACTTAGTAGTATAAACTATGTTAGAGATACCCCTGAGTGGGCATATGTATCATATGAATAAACCTAGATTCATATATATGCCCCTAGTGGGTAGATGACATCAAGTCTAGATTGTTATATTGGATCAGAGTCTTGAATGTAATCTACAATCACTTGAGAAGAAAAAGTGAAGCATATGTGTATGATAAAACTGATTATACATAGATAGCTAGCATATGTAATATCTGTAAAGTAGAATAAATGTAAATATAAAATGAATATAATGTATAAATTTTTCATTTTATGAATGATATTTGAATGTTTTTATGTTTTTATATGTTATATTATTTTTTTATTTTATGGATATAATTTATGTGCAAACAAATGAAAATAAACTAGTATAAGGAGTGAGAGAGAAAAGAAAGTATGTACAAGAGTAGGAACCATACTAACCAATGAGTCTCATGGGAGACTCACTATCACTGTGACCTATATCAAAAATAGAGTGATAATCTTTCATGCAATGTGACTGTTATGCTATAGTTGAATGTTGTTGCAATAAGAATATGAGTTTTATTCATCACCAAAATCATAATAACCTAAAATTATTATGGGAATTGCCTCATACTATGGAGTTGACCTTTATTAGATGTGATTTGGCATATTAGTTATGATTTTACCCTTTGAAATTGTGTATATTGTAAGCATATGGTGTTGTGGAGGCTCTTTTCCTAGAAATCCTTGTTTGATAATGTTTGTTGGTGTATCATGATTTTAACTTTGAAACTTAAGATATTTCTCTTTTTATAACATTTCCTATGTATATATATGCTTTTCCTTGATAAATTGTATCTATGACTAATGTGCCTTAGGATTTTAAATAAATCCCAAATTTTGGTAGCTAATATTACCAACTGCTAGAATAGTAGAAGTGATGTCATGGGTTTGTTTACCCAAATGACCATGATAATTAAACTGTTGTTGATATTTGTGACCATAATTATACCATATTGAATGTTGAGCCTAATTTTTGAGAGATAGCTTTACATAATTTATATGTTTTTGTGTGTACTATTTATTAATCTAATTATGTTATTTAAATCTTATGTTCTCCTAAGTTATGCTTTGGTAACCATTTTTGTACTATTTCTAAATTTGACCCTTTTTAAATTTGTATATGTGTCATTGTATATTATTTGGATGATGTGCCACTATGTGAGTCATTTGTATCCATTATCTATTGTATTTTCCTCTTCAATTATAAACATGAATATGTGTGGTACCCCTGCATTCTATGATATGCAAAAAAATATCTAGATCTCCTCATTGGGTGTAGAGGAGGTAGATAGATCAACTTAGATTTAATAAATTCTCTTAGTACATCACTTGAAATATTTTTTATCTTTGAATGATTTTTGAATCATTAGTTTTATATGTACTTTGTTGTGATTTATGATTTGGATATGTAACATCATTTGCCATAAATTGACTAGCTGAAGATACATATACATGATTAACACTAGTGCACTCTAGAGGCCTTTGTCTTTTACATTGATTTTGTAATGTTTTAATATTTTCATGTAATAGTTTATTCTATTTTTTTTAAACCTATAATTATTTTTCTCATACTAATAATTTTATCACATAGAGTCTAACAAGTATAAACTTGAGCTATTTATGATTGAACATGTAGTCACATACCCTATACGGAAGAGGTGTGAATAGGCTGAGTATGGGGATTAGTGACATTGTTATAGGGTGATTCATTTCTTGGAAAAATTATATCATGGACCTATTTATATGAAAATTATCTATCACCATTATGGATCTGAAGAGGAGAAGGAGATTCTTTCATTTACATAAGATATGGCATTGTAACTTCAAACATAGTTGTTAGCCTATGTACTATGTGTGTATGGGTTTAATTTTTAATGGAATTCCACATAGAAAAGAGATTACATTATATGAGATATGACATATATTTAAATTTATATAGATCCTCATATATACATGTTTTTATGTCTTTTTTGAGTTTATTCCAAATTAAAGGGAACAAGCATGCAAATGAAAGTATTAGACTTTACAATAAAAAGTGATTAATTTCTTTTATCATTATTACCATGATTGTACAAAATAAAATACATAATATGTATGTAAGTAAAATATAAGTATAAATAGAAAAAGGATACAAACCCTAAGTGTGTATAGGGTTAGGGTTTTTTGAATCTAAGGTTGTTATGAAAAATTTAAATTATATTTAAATAAATGAAACCCTAATGTGTTATTTGATTTAATTAGCTATGCTATCTAAAAAAATCATAAAATGAAAAGTATGCATCCCTGCTTTATTAAACAAAAGTTTGGATTAATGTAGACTAGGGTTTAAAGCAATATTTGAAGTCAGATTCACCAAGTGATTTAATTTTTTTGGGTTTTACAAGTGTATTTTTTAAGTTAGATTAAAGGGCTAATATGTCAATATTTATTAAATAATATGTAATAATTAACCACTGATTTATTATGGATTTTGACATCTTTTGGATTTATATAAATAATAATAAATATGTATAAATAGATACTTATATTTAAAGTGACTATTAAAGAATATCTAGGTTCTCAAAAATAGGTTTTGAGTAGGTCTGAGTGTCATCAATAGGGTTTTGGGATCTAATTTCTCACTAGATAGTAAAGCCCCACTGGGATAGTAGCATCATGTTAATACAGTGTCCTAAAAATGGCACTAGTGTCATCTTTATAAGAATATTCTTATTTTTTAGGATCACATGTGCCAATGTTTCTAGGTTTTATTCTTGTGCACACAAAAATTAGAACTCCTTATTGTGCCTAGAAAATTTGATATAGTGTACAAAATCTTAATCCTCTTTAGAAGTATGGCATGAGATGAAAATATGTTTTATTAGTAGGATAGGATAGACATCCTAAATACCCTTTTGTGAATAGAGTTCAAAGTTGTCTACATACCAATAATCTGAGGAGGGATCAAGCTTGATGTAGTTCTCCTACTTAGTGATTGGTGAAAGTGCAAGTGAATGTTATAATGAGAGTGGTATTGAATGCCTTGAGTGTAATTAGAAATATTTTAAATCTAGGTTTAGGTATATTATAGATGGTAGTATGTATAAGTAGGGAAAAATAGGCATTGAATACCTTAATTTTACTCAACTCGTTTCTTATTTGGATAGGCTTTTACATCTATTTTCAATCTAGTGAATAGAGGTCAAATAGTATTATATTTATAAAGATCCATAGCTTGTATGGATAATAAAATGTACTTAGGCCAGCCTTATGAGGGGTACATATTTGAAAATATATCCATTTAGGAGAGTTAGGGAGAGAGACAATAATGCCAAGTTAGGAACACTAGTGCCATGTGGTTCTAGTGTCATTCATATGGTGCTAGTGTCCAGTTGGTAGACTACTAGGCACAATGGTTTTGGATATATGAATGTTATTTTGGGACTATGTTTAAGATGATAAAATATGTCTATGATCTACACAATGGATGGAAAAGTGTGGTAAAGGATATATGATAGGTCAAAGGCTAAGCTAGGAATATGATAACTCAATCAACACTCTTAGCATCCAAATACTACTTTTAGGTGATTACAAATATCCTCTTTTATAGATGCAATATCGATCAAATGTGACATCCTATCAAATAATCAAAATTATATGGGGTTTATTTGTTAAAAATTATATGAAAAGTTTTGATTCAAAACATAACATTTGATGAGTAAGAAGCAACATGAAGGAGGTTTGAGGCATTAGAGGATGGAGGCCATTAAAATCTCTTGTTAGCCACTAACAATGGGGATTATTCTTCCATAAATTTAAAATTACTTATGCATAAAGGACTATGTCGAGGATGATTTCTAGTGGAAATGGTGACTATCTACATTGTATGATATTGAGTGTAAATAATCACGTATTAAGGCTAAAAAGGTCATAATGAGGATTTAATAATCATTTTTAGTTTGTTACAAGTATTTTAGTTTTTATCATGTATTTCTATGTGTGACAACTAATAGGTGTATTTCAGATTTTTATGCATAGTGCACTACATAGAAAGTGTTTAGGATATGCAAGACTGAAATTCAAATAGATGGTTATTGCTTGTAGTTTTCACACTATATATCTTAGTGAGGTTCCCTTAGTGAATGGTTTGTGGAAAATGGTTCTTATTTAAAGTTCCCACACTAATTCAATATATGTTTTCTCAATTGTGAAAGGTTGATGAGTAGTTGATATTTTACTTCTATACATTCATTAAATCCCATGAAATATAAATTACCATGTAATTACTAATGGGAAAAAAATTAATAAAATTTAGCCTCACATGGAATTTAAATGAATATTATAGAGTGAATAATTACATAAGTAATTATTCACTAGTTGTTATTTGGATTAGTTAGTATAATATATTAGTTTGTTGTGATATTTTTATGAGTTACAATAATATTAAGTATATAGGCTATTTATTATTAACCTATGAGATATGATAGGTTAGTGAGTATTCATAGGGATGCAAAGAATTAATTATGAAGATCTGAATCTCCATCATTATAGGGAGACTTTCCTATATATGTGTGTAATGCCTAAATGAAAATTTAATAGAGAATATATTAATTTGTAGTGTGCTTAACATATTCTCTCTATGTATTCAACTCCATTATCGATTGCATGAGTTAAATATCTCTATAAACTCCTCCAAATCATATCACTAACAAATATGATTCAAGTTAATAAAGAGAGTGAAATTAAGTCTTTCTAAGATGAATAATTGAGGTTCAATATCACTTAGATTATTTTATCACATGTAATATGGGAATATAGGATGGAAATAAATTTATCTCTCTTGATTTAGGTTGTTCAAATCACATCATAAGTCACAAATATGGTTTCAACAAGTTATATGATTCCTTTAAAATCCATCTATAATTGGGAAATAAAAAGTGCATCCAAGTTAAACAAAAGGGTATCATGCATATCATCAAAAGTCAAGGTAAAAGTGAAATAAATTGGTGTAAGCACAAGAATGGTGAGACTAGTTAAAGTCTACCATCAATATCCTGTGTTGATATATTTTAACAAAACAAATGGACACACATGCATTTCATTAAATGACTGATAAAAAAATCTATAGAGATCAATTATATTGCATTAATACAATGGAATACATATGAAAATATACCATTATTGGGATTAATAAAAATATAAAACATGGCAGAAATAATACAAATACTTCTAGTCTTACACTCAGAGCTTTGCCTTGAAATAACCATAGAACAAAGCTCTCTAATTAAGAAAGATAAAAATAATGCATTTTCATCCCTTTTTATTAACCCCTCAAAAAGAATGTTATTTTTTATCATACAAGTGTTGTTATATGCTCAATTTTCACCCTTGGAGAGGGTTATTCAAGATTCCTCCAATTTAGATATAATATTGGGATAACCCCATGATATGGGTTACCTATGTTGGGGTTGAACCTCTAGAGTAGGTTGGCTTCCTCTTTGATGCTCATATAAGAATAAATTCAAACGTAATGCTTCATAGGGAAAAGGGTTAAAAATAGAGTAGGGATTTCTAAGAAATTTAAAAGGGTGATACACTAAAGTTAAGTGGACACTCACATAATTTGAACCTACACTAGATCAACAAAAGATAATTGTGACTTACCCAATCTCATGATCTCACCATTTATATAAATATTTCTGAAAGATGTCCCAAATATAACACTGGTCTAAACCTACAAATTAGATTGAGAACATCTTAAAAGAGTGAGGTAGAAGGACAACAAACTAGGAAGAATCTCCTTCATGAATTTATCATACACAAGCATACTAAACACTGATTTTATGATAATAGATAGGCAAAGATTTGATCTTATTACTTCAAAAGTTAGTTCTTACAATATTTTCATAGGATTTAACCTTATAAAATGAGCACACTTTTAAAAGAGTCTCGATGAGTATACTTGTCTCAAAAATAAAATGATAAAATTTCCAAAAGCTGAGAACCCTTACATTGTGAATGAGACAAGGATATATAGAAGAAGAGAGACATATAAAAATAAAGGGTGAGCATGATATTATAAAAATAACATATGTCTTAGGTCATTAAATGAACTTGAGCTGCCACCTTTTTCTCCTTAGCAAATGGAAACATTGACACTCGTTTGATCAATCAAAATGTTGTATATGGCTTGTTGAGTCAGAAGGTCCCCAAATGCATTGAGGATACATTAAATGATCCTATCCATAATTACTGATGCTAGATATTTTATTTGATACTTCACACCAACTCTTACTTGAAGACAAAAATTTATGATCATGGACATGATTGAAACATGACTTGGTGCCTTTAGGTAGCTAATTGTCAAGATTATGACCATAATAAAGAATGAATATCTTTTTCATTAATTTCACTTATATTTTATCTTCATTCATTGATCATAGGTCTATCTATAGGTATAAAACTAAATTAAGACTATTTGTTCTCCTATAGTTTCCATATTAGCACAAACATATATAAAATACAACACTTTTTTATATTAAAATAGGTTTAAAATACCCATCCTTTCTCTATAGGAACCAAAACCCATATTTGTATACATGGATCCTCCTAAAAATATTGAACACTACTATAATAATAACTCTGACCTAGAAAAAATATGAAATAGAGGTCCATATTTTAACCTTAATGGTAATCCATACATGTTCCTTACATCCCACTACATTACCTAGGCCATTCTATGGAATTTAAACCATCTCTAATGGCATTATAAGACCTTATATAACCCTATGTTTCATGGTTTAACATAGATTTCAAACCCTCATTGAGAATCTTGGGCTTGTCTTTAATCTGATTGGTTTTCAAAAATTGACTTAGCTCTTTGACAAGTTGACTCAACTCACTTCATTGATTTCAATTCATATGAAGTCTTACAAATCATTGATCTTCTATCAATTGAATGCATCCTTGGCACTTATTATACATACATTTTATTTTGAGATTCACTTACCCTTTGACCACCACTAACCATTAGATCTAAATGTATGTTGTAATGTGGACCATTGATCTATTATGACCCAATATTTAAAAACCAATGGCTAGTCCATGGTCTTAAAGTTGACATATTCACTCTTATTGAATGACACTCATGTGACCATAATTGATGATTGTGTGACCATAAATTTTAAGATTAATAGGGATGTATTATTTTGTATTTAAATTTGATGTTGGTGTGAACATCCCATATTACAGGTCTATTTTTAAAGGCTCATTACTTGAAGATAAAAGGTAATGGAGGCATAAAATTTTTAGGGGATGTTCCTAAGGTTAGGAAGCACAAACCCATTTGATCCACTAGTGTAGGGATCTCTCCAAGTGAATATATTGAAAGCCCAAGATGACTATCCATATCTATTCCATTATGACATCTTATCGATTGTCGAGCTCTTTTGTCTAAGTATGGGAAACTTAGTGAAAATTGATTGAAGGGCCAAATTTTAACATGCATAACTTAATTTTCACTTTGATAAATGACCTCAAATTTGGTGAATATTATCTTGGCTTGAAATTTAACAAACCAATATGACCAATTCTTATTGACTCATCCACATGTGAGAGATCTGGCTTCAACAAATTACCTACTTGTTTTTTTTCATGCTTTATCAAACCATGTAATAATCTCCTATATGGTCAAAAAAAAGTCTAACATATTTGGTGACTTATAGGGAAATATGCCTAATATTCTTTGAGAACCTAGACCATTATCTTATCTAGCCCATGGATCAAAATAAATAAAACACAACAAAATTCTCGAGGCTCTTTGGAAAAGGAAACAATATAAAATAAATAAAAGTACACAAGGCACGAAGAAGAAATAAAAGCTACTCCAACATGTAAAATAAGTTATAATGGATGCAAATTTATTCAATAATAGGGATTAAAATGAATGCCATTGATTGGGATGGGTAATATCTCTCCATCTAGTTTGGTAAGCTAAAAAGCATTATGTTATTTACATTCATGGATCAAATAAAGACCACTCCACAAGCTATCAAACTTGGTATGGTTGCTTGGTTTTGGCCTTATTTGAATCCCATTTGAGTACTAGGTCCCCTTACTCAAATATCCTTGATATATCTCTTTTGTCAAAATCCTCTTTGACCTGAGCATAGTGTGATTCAAAAATATTTATAGAAAGGTCTATAGTTTCTTCCAACTCCATAAGATCTACCATCCTCAAATTCATGGACTCATCCTCCATAAAATCAAGCTGATGAGATAACTCTAATGTAGGTATCTCAAGGGAGATAGACAATTTGGATTCCCTTCCATACACAAGAACATATGGAGAATTACCAATGATAATTCTAGGATTCACCCTATCAACCCACAAGGTTTTATTTAGCTTGGTGTTTCATGTCCTCTAATTTTATTCCATAGTCCTCCTAATGATCCTTAATAAATTCTTGTTTTTGGACTCTACTATTCCATTTCCTTGAGGATATTAGTTGGTAGAAGTGTTAATGTAGATGCCTAGCTTGAGATTTCATTCACTTGTCTTAATACCAAGGAATGAAAATCCATTATCAAAATTTATGGTGGCTAGGACACCAAACTTGGTTAAGAGGTTGTCATAAAATCCAAGATAGCTACTTCACTAGCTTCCTTCAAAGTAATGGTTTCTACCCACCTAGTGAATTAGCTAGTGTTATTGATCACCCATCTATGTCCTACACTCAATGGTAGATTTATCATCCCTATGAAGTCTAACCACCAATTAATGAAGGGTTTATCCACCTAAATAGGATTGAGTTGGAGGGATACTAGGTTTTTCTTTCCTACAAAGAGGGCACACTTATGGCATTTTCTAACCCATGCATGAAAATATTTGAAAATGTTTGGATATTAATAACTATCCCTCATTAGTTTTGTTTTAGTATTTTTTAATTAAAAATGGCCTCCTACAGGTTCATCATGGAACTTCTCCAATAGTTTGGTTACTTGGTCATCATCTATGCATCTAAGGAGTACCCCATTAAGGTTTGTTCTAAAAATAACACCATGAATTAATGAATAAGGTATATATTGAAGTCCAAAGTACCTTATTTTATCTCTATTCAAACCTTTTGGGCATTTTATTATTTCCAAGAAGTGATCCATATCTTGAAACCAACTCTTTTGAGGTGGGAGTGCACCTACCTATGAGTTATCTTAGGTCACCAAAACAACTTCATTATCCTTTTAGAGGTCACTAACCATGTGATCAATAATCCCTTTCCCATGAGTAACTTGGTGAACTTGATCTCTATGTCATAATCTATGAATTTTATGATCCATCATACTCTCTTCTCATTCAAATATTTATTAAGGAGGAAATCCCTAACTCTAGGATGGGATGCCATAAGATGGATCCTATTGTTGGAGAGCATGGGTATAAATTTGTTGAGACTTCTCAAGGTAGAAATAACTTGTTTCTCAATGAAATTTTACCTCACCTCATATACTTCTATCCCTTAATTGAAAAAGGCAATTGGTTTCTCCATTGCTTTACTATTTTTTACAACATAGCTTATATGTTGTCAATGTTAGCAAAGGTGTACAAGATGAAGTCTTTCAAAAAATCAAGATTTAAGAGTGAGGGTGATTTTGAAATGGCCTACTTGATGGATTTTAAATTTTTCCTACCTTCATCAAACCAAGAAAATGTTTATCTATTCTTTAGCATAGTAGTGATACGCTTGACCAGGTTTGTAAAATTAGGTATTAACTTTCTCACAAAGTTGATCTGCCCAAAGAAGCTCTAGATCCATTTTATATGTTTTGGCAAGGATAAGGATAAGATAACACTTAATATGTTAGGGTTAATATATAATTTCTTTTAAAACAATATGACCCAGCAATTTTCCCTCATGCATAGAGAACACATATTTTTAGGGGTTTAAAAAGTTTCCATACTCTACATTTTTAAAAAGCTAGCCTAAAATGGTCTATGTGCTCACTAGAATTATTGGAGAAGATTTTAATGTCATCCATGTAGACACCATGTGATTTATCAATACTTGGAATGCCATGTCCATTTCCCTTTGAAAGTTTACCCCAGCATTGGATAATCTAAAGGGCATCTTTTGATAAGTTAAATTCCCCCATTTGGTGGTGAAGGAAATATTATACTAGTCCTCTTCTCTTATTAGCACTTGGTTATAACTTGAGTATCCATATAAGAGAGAGAAATGTTATAAACTAGAAACTACTTGAAAAATTTGTTCCATGGATGGTATAGGGTAATGGTCCTTCAAAGAGACCCTATTAATATCTTTGAAGTCTACACACAGTCTGATCACCCCATTCTTATTTTGGATAGGAAATATATTAGATACCCATGAGGAGTGTTTTATGGGGAATTTGATCCTATAATACACAATCTTGGTTAGCTCCTTTCTCGTGAGCTCTATAATCTTGGGATTTATGGGACTCTACTTTTACCTAACAGGCTTGGCATCAACCTCTAGCTCTATTATGTGTTGGGATAGATTAGGATCAAAGCCATTTAGGTCACTATATTTTCAAGAAAAAATGTCTACATATTCCTTAGGAAGCTCTATGAAATCATGCCTTTTAGCTTTAGTACTTACATTTACAATCTTGAGAAGCTTGTCCTCAAAGATAAGAACTCTTTCATAGTTCTCCTCATTAATTGACATTACTACTTTAGCCTTCCTCATATGGTCCCCTTCATGAAAGAGGACTTCTAGGGTAAATATCCCTTTATGAAGCTTATTTGACCTTAATTAGTGAATCTGATCCCCATAATGTTGCTATAACTTTTCTTGATTGAGGGATGATAATTTTGCTTCTTATTACAAGAAATGTGCAATCTATTTTTAATTTTTAAAGACTTACCAATGATCTTAGTTATTTAACACTAATGGTCTTACTACCACTTTGACATGTGGTTAAAACTTGGTTCCTTTTCACTTATTTGGGATGTGAAAATGAGCCCCCATAGCTACTAGCTTATCAACATGTTGATTTTAGCCTCTTGACACTAATTTGATGTTAAAAGCCTCAATGTCCTCAATGAGTTCCCATAATATATGTTTGTATGACTTAATTATAGGGTTCTTAATGGAATTATAACCTCTTAATTTGTGCATAACCAATTCACTTTCCCCATAGACTTGTAATTGCTTCATATTTATCTTATTGGCCCAGTAAAGGCCATAGATGAGGCCCTCATATTTTATTTCATTATAGGAGTAGTTGAATTGGAACATATCTAAAGAGAAGTATTAATAATTTCAAGGGGAAATTATTAGGGCACCAACAACCACACCATGCTTTTTCCTTTATCCATTAATGAACAACTTCTATAGACCACTAGGATCTTCTTGTGGCCTCATGAGGTATGGCATAGGCTAGTCTTCTTCAAGAAAATCGAAAACACCCAAGTATCTTTCTTCAACACATTCTAAGGGGTATACCAACTAGTTATCATTCCAAAACTCATCCAGGAACATGTCTAGTACCTCTTCTATATGAGTGTCAAAATCCTACCCCATTGCAAATTCATCCTCATCAATGATGGTGTAATTGATGTTGACACTATCTAGCCCATAGGGTTTTATATGGAATTGTGTGATGGGATCAACCTTGATTGAACTTTGGTCCCACACATTATCCTATAAGCCATATAGGATAGGTTATCTATAAGGTATCCCCCTATCTTTGCTATAAATTCTCTAGATAAACATAGTGTAAAGTGAGGAGGCACATCCAATACAAATACATCTTGGGTTATTGAGACAATAAGACAAGATTGAAAGGTAATA
The DNA here is from genome assembly GCA_037957365.1 of Torreya grandis. NCBI lineage: Eukaryota > Viridiplantae > Streptophyta > Pinopsida > Cupressales > Taxaceae > Torreya > Torreya grandis. The sequence continues at coordinate 464,062 of JARHVA010008081.1, forward strand.
TTGAGGTCCCTAATTATACCTTATGGTTTAGGAGAAGAACCATCAATTTGAAACACTCCTTTAGGCCATGGGTCATATATTAGACAAAACTAATCAGCTATGGACTTTGGCATTAATGAGGTACTAGCCCCATTATCTACCAAACAATTTCTCACTAGAGAGTTGATAATGATTATTAAAATATAGAAGGGAAGAGGATTGATTGATTTACTTTATTACCCTTACTCATTCCCTTTGGTTGTATTGGTGAGAACTTCATTCACCTTGCTTGATGGATTGGTTGTAACATTTGTAACATTAACCTTGGATAAACATTCTTGAAGAATGTCTACCTAGTTAGGCATGGAGAGCATATGCCACATGTTCACACTCATATTTGACTTCTTAATTTTTTCAACAATGTTTATGGGGAAACACCAAACTTTGTTTGTGCTTTGGGAGCCACCACTATTATTTGTTAAACTTGTGATCCCTAGGGGAAAAAGGGATTCCCTTGGATCTAATATTTTGGAGGTATTAAAGCCTTTGGAGTGATATAAGGTTCCCTAGGTATTGTCAATGAAGGATTAATGGTGGGAAGCTCTTTGACTAATTCTTGATTACCATCCATATTCCTTATTTTAGATTGTGTGCTTGCCACCATTAGACCATAAGCCTAGTTGGAACTAGCATAATGGTTGGTTGCATATCACTCCCCTTATTCATAGTTAATCATTATAATATCCAAATTATTTGGTTCTTGATTTGAACCTTGACCCTATGGATGTTCTACTATTTTTGTCATCATAGGCACCTCTACATTTTGGGCCATTGGAGCTTGGTTGTACTTAAAATTAACATTTTGCTACAATTGATCATTGATGGCTTGGTTAAGGTCAATATTTGGGACCATATGTTGATGAAAAGACTAGCTCCAAGACTTTTTACCCTCTAATTCTTATGCCACATTATTTTGAACTGGGACCAAGGAGTTGAAATTATTAATAACATTAGGGTTGAAGTTACCCTGCCTATTATAACCATGTTTCCCTTTTCCTTGGTTCTGACCTTAGACTTGGTATTTTACCTTATATGGAGGTTTATTTGCTTGAAAATATTGGTATTGATGTTGATATAAAATTTTATAACGCATGTTGAAGGCATGTTACCTTTTGGCATTTATTAGATCATTCCCAAAAGATTGAAACATGCTCTTGAGCTCTTTAAAGTTCTTTTATTATAGTGAATTATGAGATCCACTAGTAGAATATTTATCTTGATTTGGTGTATGGGTTGTAGTATTTGTTGGTGTAGGGAGAAAGAAATATAATGGAGGAACATAAATGGGAGATGGTTTGATCTTAAAAAATAAAGACATCAATGGTCTAGGTGTAAGTATGCCAGCTTGAACTAGAAAATTTTATGCCTTAATGGCCACCTCATATGCACTTGGAAGTGTATTTCCTCCCATGGATTATATCATCACCATTATGTCACAATTAAAATACTTTAAATAATATATGAAAGTGAAGTTAGAGGTTATCCTAACTATGACTAGGATTCTATCTTAGGTTTTTTGGCACCTTGTATTGAAGTCTTGCATGACTTCATGAGGAGCTCTTCTAATTTTATCTAGTTATTCTACAAGTGACAAATGGGAACTTTTATCCTCAAATAATTTACACAAGTCTTACCCTAATTGGTCTCATTTTTGAATGAAATTTGTAGTAAAGACTTTTTACCAATCTAGGGCATTTCCTTTGAAAGAGGTAGCTAGCAGCCTAATATGTATATTCTCCTTAGTGGCATTATGTATATTGCAAAAGTTTTATATGTCTATGAGGTGTTCATAGGGTGTTATATATTATTATCTAGTGTAATAGGGAACACTTTTAAGGTCTAAAACTAGGATAAGATCATAGTGAGTTAGGGCAAGATGGATTTGACCATTAAAAGTTGTAAAATATCTAAGGACTGCCATAGCTAGGCAAGGGGGAAATAAGGTTCCTCTTATAGGGATAGGCCATGGAAATTCCTCAAGATCAAAGTTTCTCTGATATGAATGAGTATTTGTAAACTTAAGTCTTTTTTACAAATTTAAAGGTAGTTCAACAAAGTCAAAAGGAATACATCTTGAAGATAACCTTATTGTCACATTTGGCATGAGTTGGAGCTATTATTCTACACCAGAGAATTGATTCTTTATTTTAGAGTTACTAGATGTTGTTGTAGGCTCAATTACTATAAATTTGATCAAATCAACATCAACTTTTATCAATCTTCCTTTCGAAATAAGTGTGTCCCACTAAGCATGCTATAAAATATTATAGGATCAATTCTTACCCTTGGAGAGGGTTATTTAGGCTCCCTAAAATTGATCTATAATATTGGGAAAACCCTAGGTTGTGGGTTACCTATGTTTTGGTTGAACCTTTAGAATAGGCTAACTTCTTCTTTGATGCTCACCTAGGACTAAAGTTAAGCCTAATGCTTCATGGGGAAAAGGGTTAGAAAGATAATAGTGGATCCTAAGAAATCTAAAAGGGTGATACACCAAAGTTAAGTGGACACTCATATAAGTTTGAACCTACACTGGATCAACAAAAGATAATTGTGACTTACTTGATCTCAAAATCTAACCAATTGCATAAATATTTCATGGAAAATGTCCCAAAAATAACACTAGTCTAGACCTAAAAATTAGCTTGAGAACATATTCAAAGAGGAAAAAAGAAGGACAACAAAATAAGAATAATTTCCTTCATAAATTTACCATACACAAGCATACTAAACACTAATTTTAAGATAATAGACAAGTAAAGAGTTGATCTTATTAATTCAAAAGGTAGTTCTTAAATTATTTTGATAATGTTTAACCTTATCAAATAAACACACTTTTGAAAGAGTCTGGATGAGTATCCTTGTCTTAAAAATAAAATTCTAAAATTTCCAAAAGCTAAGAACCCTTACAATGGGAATGAGACTAGGATATATAAAAAAAAAGAGACAGCTAGAAAGAAAGGGTGAGCATGCTATCAAAAAAATAACACCTATCTTAGGTAATTAAATGAGCTTAAGCTACCACCTTTTCTCCTTATCCAATGGAAACATTGCCACCATTTTGATTAATTATAATGTTGTATATGCCTTCTTGATTAATAATCTCCCCAAAGGCCTCAAAGATGCATTAAATGTTCCTATCCATAGTTTTAGATTGAGGGTAAAAGTAGGTTTTGAAGGGGCCCCAAAACCCTATTACAAAGAGTGAAAGAGAGAATGTCTAAGACCACAGGCAAAGCCTAAAAAACACTACAAGTAAGTAGCAAAAATAGGTTTTAAATGGACCAGTTTCAAAACCAACAAGGACCAGATTATTCATCCAGTTCTAGTATCAAGTTCATGGCTTATTTTCCTTTCAAAATAGTTTCCTCGGTGGTAGCCTCCAGCAGAGCTCCTTTTTGTGTATCTTTCTTTCTAGAGCTTTGCCTCATCCTTTTGCTGGGACCCTCTAGTGCTTTGGTCTCCTCATTGGCTCATTTACCTATATTGATAGCAGCAACACAAATGTTGGATGTTACTTCCTCCATTTTCTTTCTATTGTCCTTTATAAGTTCTTGGAGGTTGTATTCATAAGCTTTGAGCTTGACTGGGATCTCGCTTAACTAATTTTCCATGTTGTTTATTTTGTTCCAAGCAATTTTTAGGGAATCTTCTAAATTTTCCGCTTTTCTCTTGAGATCCATGATCTCCCTACACATCCAGGAATCGATTTAGGAAGAAGCCTCTGCCTTACAGTTAACCCAGGTCATAGGAGTGTATGTTTAATCATTCTAATTCTTCCCTCTCCAGTCCTCAAGCTTTTTATTAGGACTATTCCTGGCTTCTTCAAAGATATCTTCTTGACTCTTTTGTTCCCGCTCCTTGATTCCAGATTGTATTTCCATATTCTTATTTTAAATACCATCCTGATTAGATTTTTCCTTTTCGTTCTTAGATGTTGGGTCCTCAACAGGATCTTCCTGATCAAATTCTTCCTTTGACACATTCTAGTTTTCCTTCGTATCTACAGTTCTATTAGTAGAATCCTCCTCAGTATTCACTTTATCTTTTTAAATTTTCTCAGAACATTCTTCATCATCACATGAGTTAGTATCCCAGCTTTCAGTTCCTTCTTCTTCCTCCAGTTTTTCCTTCTCGGGTTCTTCAATTTTCTCCCATCCCCTTTCTTCTTCTACATTCTGTTGTTTAGGACTAGGGGACTTGAATTTACCTCTCTTGATTACTCTTTCATTCTTTTTATCTCCTGACACCTTATTTTTCCCCTGTTTGGGGTACTTAACCAGTGCCCTATTCTTACAGTAGCCTTCAATAAGCAGAATAAGGCCTTCATGGAGGATAGGGCGCATTTCCTTTTTCCTATGTGCATATAAGCTTTGGACAAGGGAATAGCGAAGATAAAAAGGAAAAGACAGACTAACCTTATGCCTGAAATGGTTGAGGAAAACAAAATGGAACTTGTGCACTCGTTTGCTTCTTCCATCTAGGATGAAGTACTCCCTTATACAGCTTAAGACATCCCTCCATATCCCTTTAATCTGGTCCAGCTCATAGAAATCCCCATTTTTGACCAACTTCTGCTCTTCCTCATCCATTTTGGGGAACTTACAAAATGCCTCATTCGAAATGCTTATTTTCTTGGAAAATTTGAGTCCATCCATTGGCAACCCTGTAACCTCAGCAATAAAGTCCTCTGTTAAGTTTACTGATATACCATGCAAGGTGACCCTATCATCAGACTAATTTTTGAAGAAGGCCATCATGATATGTGGTTTTGAGCTATGGAGTCTTTCCATGTAGCTCGTAACTTTTCCTTTCTGTAAGATTCTCCAAACTTCATGCTTCTCTCTCCATACTTCACAGCTCTTGGGTTCCTGTTTATGGGGTTCTCCCTTCCTTTCACGAGCCATACTCGTATTCTTCAAATCCCTTTTTCTATGGACTTTGCCATGAAACCTCTTGCTATCATATTGATTGGGAATTTGACTTTGAATGTGCTTTTTCATGATCTGTTTATCCCTCTTGAGGGCCTTAATCTTTAATAATTGAATTCCTTTCCCCGTGCTGCCACTCCTCCTACTCATTATAATTTTATTATACTCCAATCTTACCTTCTTTCACATGGGTGGCATCATGAAGAATGAGCGCCCTTAAATCCACATTCCTTTCTAAAGTTTCATACCACCTCACTATTTGACCTTCCCAGACAACACAATTAGCAAGCCAATCAGCAATACCATTGGCTTCTCAAAAGGTGTGGGTGATTTTAATATCTTCAAATTTTTTCAAAAGTATTTTCATCTCCTTTACCTTATCCTCTATGGTCCAAGATACAATATTCTTATTATTGAGAATATTGATAACATTCAAAGAGTCCCCTTCAAGCCACAATTTAGGATAACCCGAATCCACAACTAATTTAAGGGTCTGGAGGGCAGCAGTGGCTTTGGCAATGTGGCAATTATATATACCAATGGGGGTTGCAATAGCATCAATAACCATACCCATATGGTTTCTCAAGACACCTCCACAACCATCACTCCTTGGGTTCCCTTTGGCAGCACCATCAAAGTTACCTTTAATCCAACCTTGAGGGGGAACATTCCAAGTAACACCTGATCTGGGGTTTTCAGGTTTACCAAGAGGAATATCCATCCTCAAGGGATTATCCACATTGAGAGAAGAGCTTGGATTATTTTGAGAAGCAAAATTTTCCTTTAAAGCTCTAATGATATTCTATCCTACCACCCATCCAGGAAGTTCTTTATATCTAAATATTCAGTTATTTCTTTCCTTCCATATTCCCCACCAAGTATGGGGAAGAGTAATTTTCCATAAGAAGAGAACATCAGGATTCTTTGAAGGGCAATACCAGCTTTTGAAAGAAAGTTCCACGTTTTTGTGGTGAATCCATGTAATGCCCCACAGATAGAGAACCTCCTTCCAAATGAGCTGAGTGAAGGAACAATTCATGAACAAATGATCCCTATCTTTAAGGTCTTTCTTACAAAGAATACACCTGTTAACAATATTGATTCCATGTTTCTGTAAGTTATCCAGAGTCAAAATTTTATTTTGGAGAAGGGTCCAGAAAAAGAATTTGATTTTAGGGATGAGCCCCTTAATCCAGGCTCTTGTCCATAACGATTTTCTACCATTTCCCTTAGAGATGAAGATGGAGGAGACTTTAAACTGTCCACTTGGCTCATAGTGCCAAACAATTCTATCTTCTTGATTGGGATATAGAGATATTGCATTTAGGGATAATTGAATATCCTTGAGATCTTGATCATAGTTAGTGAGGTTTACCCAGGTGTTGTTCTGCCAGTATTGATTAACCATTATTCCCACTCTTTGTTTACATCTTTCTATTATATCTTTATCTTGGATTTCTTCCTGTAAAGGTTTTCCTCTTAACCAAATATCTTCCCATTATTTCACCTTTTTACCATTTCCTACTTTCCAAGAACTTCCTTCTTCGAGAACATGTTTTGTTCCCTAGACTGCCCCCCACATGGCAGAAGGATGGGAAATATCCAGAGTAGTAAATAAGTTGGGAAGTGACTTTGCCTTAAATAAGTACTTATGCTTCCATATTTTACTCCATTCTTTGTTTTCCTGATAGACCCTCCATCCCTGTTTAGCTAAAAGGGCAGTGTTCATACTTCTAATTTTCCTTATACCAAGTCCACCATCCTTGATAGTTTTGTAAATATTATCCCATGCAATAAGAGGCATTCTCCTTTTCTCTTCAGTACCTGACCAAAGAAAGTTTCTTTGAATTTTTTCAATTGCTTCCGCAAAATTAGTGGGGATTTTGAAAAGGCTCAAAGCATACATTGGTATGCTTTGAAGACTAGCTTTGAGGAGTGTAAGCTTGCCTCCATGGCTAAGAAGACTGCCTTTCCATCCCACCAACTTCTTACTAAATTTGTTGATTAGACCTTCCCAAAAGGCTTCAGGGGCTTTCGACCCAAAAGGGAGGCCAAGATATGTGGAAGGAAAAGAACCTATGGAGCAATCAAGGATTTTTGCAATTTTGTTCTGTCTATAACTTGGGGTATTGGTAAAGAAAACTACACTTTTGTTCCAGTTTATAAGCTGTCCTGAGGCCGAGGAATACAGATTAATAGCTTCCTTTAGAATTCTAGCTTTAGTGACTTCAGACTGTCCCATGAAAATAGTGTCGTCCAAAAATTGACCATGGGAGCGAGTTAAAGGATGTGAAGAGGGTCTCAGACCTTTAAATAAACCTCTACAAACTAAGTCCCTAAGGTATCACCCCATACTATCAGCCATGATAATAAATAGAATCGGGGATATAGGATCCCCTTGTCTTAATCCCCTAGACAGATTGAAAAAATGAGATGAACTCCCATTTACCAAAATGGCTATAAAAGTTGTGGATATCAACTGTTTGATAATAGTAACCACTCTTTGTTCAAATCCAAAGGCAATAAGGCTATTAAAAAGGAATAGCCAGTCCACCCTATCGTATGCTTTTGCTATGTCCACTTTCATTAAGAACCCCTCAGTGTTGGATTTGAGCAGTGAGTGAATATTCTCATGCACCGTAATAACTGAGTTGAGGATTTGTCTGCCAGGAATGAATCCATTTTGCTGGTCAGCTATTATCAAAGGGATCACTTGGATTAGTATGGTCATGAGAACTTTGGAAATTATCTTATAGAGAGAGTTGCACAAGCTAATTAGCCTGAACTGATCAGGGTAATCTGCTCCTGCTTTCTTTAGAATAAGGCACAAAAAAGTGGCATTAATTTCCTTCATCATCTGTTTAGCTCCAAAAAACTCCTTCACCGCATTATTGACATCCTTACCTATAAGTTTCCAAAGCTTTTGAAAAAAGAACATGGGGAAACCATCTGGTCCTGGAGCTTTTTCTCCTCCAAGAGATCTAACAGCTTTGAAGATTTCCTCCTCCTTAGGTATAGAACATAACATATTGTTCTGCTCCTTTGAGATCAAAGGGGGAATCACTCGTAGAATATCAGCCTAGCTTTTCAAGTTGATGTTTTTATCTACCTTCATCAGGGAGGAGAAAAATGAAATCATTTCCTCCTTAATTTCCTTTTCCTATGTTATCTTCTGATCTCCTTTTTTCAAATGATGAATATGTGTTTTTGCTCTATGTTTCAAAGTGGAGATATGGAAAAACTTTGTATTTTTATCTCCTTCTTTCAACCATTGCACCCTTGATCTTTGTCTCCAAAAGGTTTCCTCCTTAGTTATTATGTCTTGGTACTGTACCAATTGCTCACTTTCTTCTCTAAGAGATTCTGAAGTGTATCCATCTTGCTGAATTTTTTCCTAGATTCTTCTAATGTTCTCCTTGATGGTCTTCTTTTTCTCAAAAATATTACCAAAACAGTCCTTATTCCATTTCTTAACTTCCTTTTTAATGTTTTTGAGTTTGGATGTAACTTGGAAGAGAGCTGATCCCTTTATAGGAATATTCCACCACTCTTTAAATTTGCCTTCAAACTGTGGATGCTGCAGCCACATCTTTTCAAATCTAAAAGGATGGTTCTTTTTTTGGATCAATTTGTCCACTGTGAATATAAGAGGGAAATGATCTGAGCCTATTTTGTGGCATGCTTCTAGCTTACAAGTATAGTCTTTTAACCAGTCTGGGGAGATGAGAGCCCTATCAAGCTTGGCCTGTATACATTCCTTGTTCAGTCTCTTATTGCTCCAGGTATACTGAATTCCTTGCAACTCCACATCCATTAGACCTTCTTTGCTTATAAAATCCATGAGATCAATTCTCCCTTCCATTTGAATAGTATTACCACCCATTTTCTCATAATCATAGAGAGGGACATTAAAGTCTCCCATTATAATCCATCGCCCACAGTAATCTTTGCTTCTGAGTTTTGAAAGAGTTTCCCAAACCTTTTTCCTTTCATTCCTGATATTAGGAGCGTAAATATTTACAACATACCAACTTTCCTTTTGGTCAACACGAATTAAATTAATTGCCAAAAGATTTTTACTTTCCATCAAAATAGAACCAGAAAATTGATTTTTTTTCCACAATATCACTGTACCTCCCAAGGCACCTTCAGAGCTACTAGCTTTAATGGTGTAATTTTTAAAATCTTTGATCTGTTCAGCTTTCTCCTTACTCATTTTAGTTTCTTGAAGTAGAAGGAGATCTGGCTTTTGCTCTCTAACAAATTTCCTAACAAAATCTACTTTAAGAAGACTATTTAGCCCCCTTATATTCCAACTAAGAATCCTCATTTATTTTTATTGTTGTCGATACATTGTCGCAGAGTTATCTGCTTTCCATCTGCTATATTGAGCTTACTTTCTAGTTCTCTATTCTTCTTTGCAGATTTTTTCCTAGGTTTATCTAAGAATCCTACATCTGGTTTAAATTTGGCTTGTTTTTCAGATCCTTTTCCTCCTTTACTCCTTAGAGGACTATTAGCTTTCGCACCGCCATTTCTTGTCATAATGTGGTTAGTAATGTTCTTTATTTCACCTTTAATCTTTTGGCTTTTAGAGTTTTTTCCACCCTCTACCATTACTTCTACCTTGAGGGGCTCTTTTGTTGAAGTAATAAATTCAACTATTAGTTCCTCCTGCTTTTCCCCTAACTGATCTTCACACGAAACAACCTCTCCTATTTTTTTCCCCTTTCAGGTTCTACTTCTCCTTCTTCTAATTCTTGAATTTCTATTCTTTGGGTGTTCTAAATAGGAATGTTAACCTCTTCTTCAGATAGAAGATCTGAATCTTTGTCCTTTGTTCCCTTCCCCTTCTCTTCCATCAGGGCATTAGAAATCTTTAAAAGAGGATCTACTTGAATTTCTATACTTTGGATGTTTTGAATAGGAACGTTAACCTCTTCTTCAGATGGAAGATCTGATTCATTTTCCTCTGTTCCCTTCCCCTTCTCTTCCATCAAGGCATTAGAATTCTTTAAAAGATGATATGTTATTCCTGTTACAATAGGGTCACCCGCTTCTTTTGTTGTTGTGAAGATAACCTTATCTGTGTGTTGGTCAGCTAAGGCATCTTGAGGCTTCCTTATCTTTCGAGGATCTTCTTTTACCTTCCATATTTTCTTTTGTTGGATCTTAATATTTTTTCCTTCCTGGAAATTTCTTGAAATGGGTCTTCCCCTGTTGGGGCAATTCTTAGCCCAATGCCCCTACTTCTTGCATACATAACAAGAGTTAGGTAGGTCTTTATAGACAATCACTTGGGTTTTCTTGCCAAGCTTGGAGATAAGTTCCACTTTTTTGGGGAGGTGATTTAGGTCTACCACTTTAACATAAATTTTGGCACTTTAGAGTTTAGTTCTTGAAGCGGTGGCATAGTCCATAGCCACTAACTTGCCAAATGAACTTGCTATACCATTGAAGATGTCCTCATGCTAGAATTCTAGTGGGAAAAAAGGTAGTCTAGCCCAAATAGGGGTTGTTAAGAAGAATGAGTCTGTTAAATCCATTTCAGGTTCCCATTTCTTGATAGTAAGGGTACTTCTTCCAAATGTCCAAGGTCCTTCACTCAGGATCTTATTCAGATCTTCTTTATAGTTAAAGATAAAAGAGAAAAAACCATTCACCATTGGTGCAATGTCAACTTCTCCACATATAGCCCAGTTCTTTTTGATCATAGACCTGAGTGAGTCTATATTTGGTCTTGCTCCTAGAAACTTTCCTACTAGGGTGAGATCCATTGAAGAAATAGAGAATTCAAGTAGGGGATCTGGGATAAAAATTTGGAACTCACCTTGCTCCCAGCAAGATTTAGATGTCATCGAGGGAAAGAGGGATTTCCCAGTCAATTTTTTCCCAAGCAGCGACGACCAGGTCCTTTGTACGAGGGCCCCTTTCTGTCTTTCAGAGTTCTTTTCTATTTTATAATTGGTTTTGTCTTTCGTTGTCTCCATAGATTGTTCCAATTCTTTTTTCGATGGAGAATCTCTGGCCCTACTAAAGGGCTCAAAAACTACTGAAGGCCTTTTAGTGTTTGTGTCAGTTAGAAAACTTGACCCTCTGCATTTTCCTCCTTCCTCTGCTGTTCCACCAGGATCTGTTCCTCCTGCCAAATTCTCCCCAATTCTTTTCCTGCTCAAACCAAATTCAAAAATTCCAGACGTTAGTTCCATTCTAGACTGAAAAATATGTTCCTATCCATAGTTACCAATGTTAGATATTTTCTTTGATACTTCAAACCAACTCCTTGAAGAAAAAAATTTATGATCATGGACCTGACTTAAACATGATTTGGTGCCTTTATGTAGCTTCTTGTCAAGATTATGGCCACACTAGAAAATGAATATCTTTTTTATTAGTTACACTTGTTCTTTATATTCATTCTTGGATCATAGGTCTATCAATATGTGGATATCCAATTCAATATTATTGGTTTTCTTATAGTTTACATATCAGTAAAGACCTATAGAAAATATAACACTTTTATATATTATAACAAATCTTAATGACCCATATTTTCTATATAGGAACCCAAAATCATATGTGTATACATTAATCCTCTTGAAAATATCAAACACTATTGTAAGAACAACTATACTTAAGTTAAAATATAAACTAGAATTCCATAATTTTACCTTAATGGTGATCCATATGTGTTCCTTACATCCCACTGCATTACCTAGGCCAATCTTCTACATTTGAACTAGATCTAGTCACATTAAAATATCCTAAATAACCATATGTTTCATGGTCAAAAATAGCTTTTCAACCCTCATCAAGAGTCTTGAGCTCATCTTTAATCTAATTGGTTGTCAAAAACCAATTTGGCTCTTTGACAATTTTACTCAACTCACTCCATTGATTTCAATTTATATGGACCATAGATCATTGATATCTTATCAATTGAAAATTTCCTTGACACCTATTATGCATACATTCACTTTTGAGATTCATTGACCATTTAACCACCACTTACTATTAGATCCAAATATATGACACAATGTGGACCATTGATCTATTAGGACCCATTGTTTAAATTTTAATGACTAGTTTATGGTTTTAAAGTTGATATCTTCACTCCTATCAAATGATACTCATGTGAAAATCACTGATGGTTACATGACCATAAAATTTAATATTAGTAGGGATTCCCTATTTTATTCTTAAATTTGATGTTGGCACGAACATCCCATATTGTAGGTCTATTTTCAAAGGCTCATTACTTGAAGAACAAAAGTCATGGAGGCCTCAAAATATTAGGGGATGTTCCTAAGGTCAAGATAGGCAAATTCATTTGATCCACTAATCCTAAGATCTTTCCATGTGAATATATTGAAGGTCCAAGCTGATTACTCCATACATGTTCCATTGTGACGTCTTGATGACGGTCAAGCTCTTTTGGTTGAGAATGGAAAACTTAGTGAGAACTAACTAAAGGGCCAACTTTACACATTTATAAATTCATTTTTTATTTGATAGAGGACTTGAGATTTGACACATATGATCTAAAGTGAACAAACCCATATGACCAATTCTTCTTGACTCATCCACATGTGCGAGATCTATCTTTAACAAACTGCCTACTTACACTTTCAGAGTGCTTTATCAAACCATGTAAGAATTTCATATGTGGGCCGAAAAAAATCCAATAAGTGTAATTAATTACAAATTATATTATCCACACATCCCTTTGTCTCAATTCATGTTTCATGGTTCATCCTAGACTCTTAAACTTTAAGAGAATGTAAAAAGTCATGCTATACAAAACCTAGGTTTATACATGTACAAGTGATCTAATTAGATTTTTCTAGGAACTTTACAACTATATAGTCCTACTAATATTTTTATAAAAACTAAAACATGTTTGAATATGTGTAAGACCTATTTGGTATTTTTCTTCCAAATAACACTGCATGACACATTTATCTTGAACTAGACGTATTCAAGTTTTATTTTTCATAGTACATATTTAAAAGATTTAATTCATGGTAATACATAGTCAATAATTTATTCTTTATAAACACTATGTCTCGAATAATACATTATTGATATAGTTATGCCTTTTAATTCTAGATAAAACTCTAAATAATTACTTACAATTTTGCCAATGTAGTCAAAATTTGAACTCTGATAACCAATGATAAAACACAAATGATAACAATGAGACATATTAGTGGTTTACATTCCAAATTCACAATGTCTTCCATGATTCCTTCAAATGCCAAACTAATTAGAGAATGAATTATGATTATAAAATGAGACATAGTGAATTCCCAACAAATATGTAGTCAAGTGAAAAGGATTGAACAACATTTGAGTTAGTCAATGTTGTGTTCATGACCTAATTATGATAGTGATCCTATTTACTAGTGTTATTATAACATGGTTTCTTTAATACGTAGTCAAATGTTTTATTTAAAATGGCACTAAAAATATGAAGCATCCTTAGTAAATACCAAATTGAGGTTATAATACTTGATTAAAACTATGAATCACCTTTCATCTATCTAAGATCTAACCAAGAAATAAAACCATATTAGCAAAGGCCAACCTTGAACAAACACTACTAGACTAAATTAGACATTACAAGTTTGATTACAATTGTATAGTAGTGCTCCTTCATTTTAAGACCTATTTGGTACCAAGAATCTTGAATAAAATTAATATTTAATTTTTGTCCTTGAAGAACTAATTAGGTATTTAATTCCCAATTATAATTGTAAGTGATAACATATCACACCAAGACCTAATTAGTATTTGTAGAAACCTAATTAAAAAATTGAATCTACAAATTAAAAGATGAAGTTTGACCTACACAAATCCAAAGGAAAAAACTAATTTATATAATAACATTGAAAGTACAATATGATGTCACCAAAAAACATGCCAAGTATAATATGGATTGAAAAAAAAGATAAACCTCCACACTAAAACACACTAAACCCCAAGATGAAATCCAAGCAAATAATGGAAAGGAAAATACACTCTATTTTTATGTAATTCAAGATTACTTAGGACCTAACATGTTCGTACATTAGACACCAAGGTCAAAAAATATGATATTCAATTTCACATGTACGAGATAATTGAATAAACTACTCTTTTGGTTATGATTCAAAGTGATCACGACTTCCTCTTCCAATACACCAAATATATTAACTAGTTGTTCTTATTTTTTCTAAACCATGTCTAGCTCCTACATGATATTTTCCTTTTATTATCTTCATATTTATGATCTTCCTCTCACTCCTTATGGGATTTAACCACCCATCATAGTCTCTCTACTTTAGGGGATTAGACCCATATTCATCCATCCTCCTCTACCAAATACATAACCAACTATCAAAAAATTCACATGTGGGATGAAACCCATTTTCATCCATCCCCCACTACCAAGATTCTCTTTGATGCATCACACACTCCCATATGGGATCAAACCCACCATATACTAACCACATTATCTAAAATCTAACTTGTATTTTTTCACACCTTTTCTAGCTAGTTTTTAGATCATTCATAACATCACAAAAAACCATTTGTAGTTTCTCTCCCATGGTTGTAATCTCATATATCACTCTCAATCTAAACACAACTAAATCAACATATGCTTTGGCATCTAAATAATATCCCGTATTATCTAAAATCACCTCTAGGATATTTAATATCTTCTCATACTTAATTATCCATATTTATATAGTAACCAATCTTTCCATATCAGCTAAAAATTCAAATTTTTCTTCACATGCTACGCTATCATACACATTAACAATTCCTGCTTCCAATTAGTGAGATAAAAAACCCATTCCACCATACCTAAAACACAAAGTTACTCAACATATACCATGTATGATCTCAAACATAGTTTCATCTTCTTATCTATCTCCATGCTAAAATATTTATCCATGTCAAGCTCTGGCTTCTCAAAGCCTTCACCCTCATTATTTACCTATTCTAAGGATAACTATTCTTCACCCAACTATTTTAAATGAAAATTCACCTACATATCCCATTAGGAATGAACTTGTTCCCATGTTTTCATAGACTCTTTTATATCCATATCAGATAGAATACACTCTCCCAAGGTTGAAACATCAAAACCAACCTACTCTTTATCCATCGCTACCCTACCAATCTCTTAGATATCTTCTTCACTCTATCTCTCATAACAATGAATATGCTTGATCATTCCACACTTAGCTATTATCTTCAGTATTTTATTGATGTATAGACTTGAATAATGTACAAAATTATTAATGAAAATCAAAGTTTACTCATTCACCTCATAAATCATCTCATCATGATCCAAAGTCATGTTGTCTAACCCTTCACTTTTGCTAGCATGATTCTCATGATTTTAAATCACACAATGAGCTCTAAAAATATCTATATCATCCACATCTAAGGCTATCCTTTCCTCATCTACACCTTTATTTTTAGCTCTATCACATGCATGAACCTTCACTATATCATCTGTACATGTACTAACTTACACAACCACCTTATCCAAAGCTTCCATCATGAAAATTGAAACTCTACTTGGTTACTCCATTTACTCACCTCAATTTATTCACTTATATAAATGTGCATCATACTCATGGGACTTCACAATCACTTTCTCATTATCACACAAGGGTCTCCATCTTTTGGTGAATAATGTATCACCTGTCCATCATATTTCACAATGATTTATCCATTTATATTATACTCAAATCTCTCATACACACTATTATTTTGAAAAATATCATTAGGCTATATATATATAATCCTCTCCTTATTTCCTTCCAAGACAACATGCTCATTGGTGCACTTATACACCTCCATGCTACTTATTTAAGTAGTCTCTATCAACTCACATGGCATCTCCCCATACTTATTATTACACATGGAAATATTCTTCTTACCAAGTCTCTCAAGCCTCTTCAAATTAAGCTTCCTCAACCATCTAAGTTGTAATTTTGGGTAACAAAATTCCCTAACATCTGGGAAATTATATGTTCCCACTCAAAACTTTCCTCTTTCCATTTCTTTGCCTCCTCCCTTAGAGACCCTTCCAAAACATGGCTACCACTCCACCCAAAAACCTAAAATAAACCTTAAACTTCATGGGGTCAAAAATATTATGATTCATAAAATAAAAAATAAACTCAACTATCCAAGTCACAAGTTATTATAGATTTTATTTTCCACAAAATAAGAAAATATCATTCAAATATTTACCTCTTTTCTTCACCACAACCTTAGCTAGTCTCTTTTATCTATTGGTATATTTTACTTCACTTTCTTGGAATATATCCAAATCATGTATTCGTTATTCTATGGATACGACCCCACCATAAATTATTTTTCATCAACATCACATGTAACTACACCTTCATCACCAAGTATAGTGCAGTCATATCCAATCTTGATTGGAACACATTCAACATCTCTGTCAACTCACCCATATCATGTACCCTTATTTTATCTACCATATCCCACCAAGAATCAATATGATCCTCTTTAATAACCCAAAATAAACTCTACACTTATCCTCTTGAAAAATATATCACACTCTTATAAGATTTCACACACCTAAAATTACCTATGCATGCTACTCAATGACTTGAAAACCACTAATAGACTTCTCTCTCATATCCTGAAACACACATTTAGGAGTTTTCTTCCAAAAACAAAACCACAATGATATTACCTTACTCTAATACCACTTTATGCAAGCATAAATAGGGGAAGAATAATTAAATTATGACATCAATATCCTGTATTGCTAGGTTTAAACAAAATGAATAGAAACATACAAGCATTTTGGTAAACAATATACAAAGATATATTCTATTCCATTAATACAATTGAATTAACATATGTAAATATTCCAATATTGGGATTATTAAACAATAGATAATATGAAGGAAATAATACAAATACTTTTGGTCTTACACATAGACATTTGCCTTGAAATAGTAGTACCACAAATCTCTTTGATTAAGAAATATAAAAATAATGCATTCCAATAAATTTTTTAGTATCCCCTCAATAAAAATGTCATTTATATCATATATGTGGAATAATAATAACCACTAATATTCTCCACACATCCCTTTATCTTCACCCATGTTTTATTGTTCATCTCAAGCTCTTTAGCTTCAAGGAGAATGTAAAAAGTCATGAGAGACAAACCTTGGGATTCTCAATGTATATGTGACATAATTGATTTTCCATGGTAATTGAAAAATGCATAGTCATATTCAAACTTTTTTGAGTGCCAAAATATGTCTAAATATACCCAAGAATTATTCAAGATTCTTATTCTAAATAACACTGTGAAACACATTTATCTCAGGATAGACCTAAATGAGTTTAGTTTTCCTAATTAACACTATTCAAAAACATTAATTCATGGTAACACTTGTTCAATAATTTATTCCTACTCAACATTGTGTCATGAATAAGCCATTCTTGATATAGTCAGGTCTTCAAATTTTGGATACAATTATTAGTAACTAGTTAGGATTTCATAGACATAATTAGGATTTGAGCTATGATATCCATTAATAAAACCCAAATGCTAAAAATTAGTATATTTTGGGTTTACATTCTTGATTCACATTGTATTCCATAAGTCAGTCAACTATAAACCTATTTAGAGAAAGAATTCTAATTAGAAAGTGAGACTTAGTGAAGTCCTAATATAGACTTAGTTAGGTGAAAAGTCAAGAACATCATTAGAGCTAGTTGATTTTGTATTCATGGCCTAATTAGGATAGTAATCCTAATTATCACTATTGTTGAAATTCGATTCCTTAAAGACATAGTCAAATGTTTTATATTGAATAAAATTACAAAGATGAATGATCTTCAATCAAGACCAAATTGGAGTTATAATACCCAATTACAACAATGAAACACCTTCCATCTATCTAAAACCAAAGTGGGGAATTAAAAATCATTAACAAAGGACAAACTTAAATGAATAATTATAGACCAAATTATATATTATAATTATTATTAAAACTATATAATAGTGATTTCTCATTCTAAAAACTATTCAAGACTAAGAAGCCTAAACATAATTGATATTTAATTTCTATGTCTATGGATACCTAATTATGGATTTAAGTCTCTATTAAACTAAAAGTGATAGAATATTACACCTAAAACTAATCATGATTTGTGAATATTTATTATAAAATCAACTATGAAAACTAAAATATGAAGTTTGATGTACATTAATCCCAAGGAAAAAAATATTTTCTATAATAACATTAAAAGTAAAATATGATGTCACCGAATAACATGCAAAGTACAAGATGGACTGGCACAAAAATGGATAAAAATCCACACCAAAAACTAAGATTAATGACAAAAAATTAATGTAAGTAAAAATTCACTCTCTTTTTAAGTGATTCACAATTATTTGGGACCTTAGATTTTCCTACATAATAAATAATTATTATTTTTATCCAAATCTGTATCCTAAGAGTATTGATCATAAATTCAAAGGATATATTGATTAAATAAAATAACAATTTTTTTATAAACCTACTATTAAATCCATAATTATTTCTATGGATTTTATTTATTTTTAGGGATTACAAATCCCTACACATGTTTCTAGTTAAAAATTAAACAATACTAGCTCTTCCCAAGAGACTAGTCATTTGTCTTCAAAAACTCTAAGCATTAAAAAGTGGTTGTTAAATCCACATCTATCCAATAAAAGTTGATATAAAAATTAATAGAGGATCACAAGGATTCAAATTAAATAAGTAATTTTTCTATGATATTTATGATAAAAAATACTATGATCACATTATCATATGTGGCTAGGGAACTTAGAAGTTATGTAGAAGCTAATCAATGAAAGAATGGATTAATGATGTAAAATTAGAGATGGAATAAATTTAGAGGAATGATGCATTGAATATTTTTAAATCTCAATTAAAAAAATATTTCATTATAACCAAGTGGATCTATTATACTAAATTCAAGAGTGATGGTATGTTGACAAAGTAAAACCTAGATGAGTTTCAAAAGGATTTGTAAAAACACATGGGTTTGAATATGAGGAAACCTAATTACCCATGGCATTTCAAGATACTATAATACCAATTATTGATATATCTTCTAAAATAATATGTAAAATTCATCAAATTTATATCAAATATGCATTCCTAAATAGATTTATTGAAGAATAAGTACATGTGGGGTGACCACAAGGTTTTGAGATAATGGGTAAATAATTTTGGGTATATAAGTTGAATTAGGATATTTATGGGCTCAATAAAGCTCCAAGATCTTGGTATTAAATAATGTATAGATTAATATATAATCAAGGCTTTTTAATAATTCAAAATGAACCAAATCTATGCATACAAGCATTGGGTTCTAATGCTTTATATGTTTGTTTTTATGTAGATGACTTGATATTTATACTATCTTTATGGATATGTTGAATATATTCAAGAAATATATGGGATTATAATTTTATATTAATGATATTGGAATTATGAATTACTTTATTGGCATGAAATTCCATAAAAATAAATAAGTATTCATTTATCAAGCCATGTATTTCCAAGACATGTTAAAGAAGTACAGTCCTCATGATTATAAACTAGTGGACACTCCAATTATAAGTGGAGAAAATATAATGAGAGGATGGAATTCCTTTAGTTGATGAAAATAATTTTATAAACATGGTAAGAGGTTTGATGTATTTCTCTAATTTATATATTTATGGTCAAACTATCACTCAATCATTTATAGTCAATCAAGATAATTTTTAGATATGTAATAGGTTCTTATAATCATGGTGTTCATTTTAGACTAAAAATTTAAACATTTATAATTAGATACATATATTAATATTAAGGACGATCTCTTGATGATATGAAGTCAAATTTAGGGTATTGATTCACATTGGGAAGTGGATTTTCTTAGTCTTCAAATAAATAAGCTATAATTACATGATTATCTACTGAAACTAAATATAAAACCATTACATAAAATTTGACATAAATAATCTTAGTTGATTTCATAGAGGCTGAACTTGAGCCAACCCATATTTTTTGTGATAACAATGGGACAATACAATCATCCAAGAGTCTACTTTTCCATGCTAGAACAAATCACATTAAACTCAAACTTATTTTTTTGAGAAACTTGGTCAATCACAAAAAAAATTGTCATTGAGTATGTGGGAAATTAATATTAATTTTCTAATATTTTTCCAAATTGATTACATAAGCAGATTCATGAAAGACTCTAGGATATGATATGCATCTTTCATATTTACATCAAAGGTTGGATATCATGCTAATATGGGCACTTGATTATTAATGTCATATTTATTTTATTGAATGTTTTATTATTTTATGAATATTATTTAATTCAATTATTTCTTAGATTAATTGTTTGGTAAATTATGAAAAAAATTAGGAACTTCCTAAAAAATAGATGGAAGTGCCATTTAGAGTGTAGTTCACAAAATGTGTACTTAACTAAGATCAAACACTTATCCATTTATCCCCAATATGTTTGGTTCACTTTTTAGAGATTATTTGACTTATGTTAAAGTTATTTTTAGTCAATTTACTATTTTTTTAAATATTCTGGGTGCCTAGCTTGCCTAGTGTGCATGCATTGCTTACTTACTAAGAAACACTTGTTGCACATTAAAATTATCTTGTCAATATGTAAAAATTATTTTATTGAGTCTAATTTTAGTTATCATAGAGTCTATTTTTAGTTTAGTTAGTCATTTAATAAATTTATTAATTAATTTTTCACTTTATTTTTTTAATAGACATAACTTGTCATGCATTTTTTCTTGTTTTTGCTTTAATTATTAATAAAGAAAGGTGCACAAATAAGTGTGGTGCAATAGTCCTTATTGGTAAAAAAATTTACATGTGTAAATATATGATTTTTATAGTTATAAATTAATGAATATAATAAATAATATATTTTTGGTTTTGAAGTTATTGAGTAGAATGTTTCATCAACAATCTCACTTAAAACAAAACTATTTTAACAACTAGTAATTCTATGATAAATTAGTCAATAAATAGCTTCAATTACTGATTAAATAAAATTTTATTTTCACTCCATAGATACATTCAAAACATTAAATATATCATTTTTATGTTATGATTTATTCTCTATTGTTTCCTTTCCTTCTATTTCCTTTACATAATTTACATGAATACTTCTTTTTTCCGAGTCACTTATTAGATAAAAACTCTACATTATTGTGGTTAGATACTATCGTATTATATTTGTATCACATTTTTTACGCATGGATATTTAATGATTACTATTCCCTTTCCTTTCACTTGATGCACACTTTGGTTAGTTTTAAGAGTGCATTCTTTTCTAAGTTACAAGTCTGGGAGCCTTTATGCATCTTTGTCTTTAGGTTCTCCCCTTTAGCAACTAGGTTTAGGATCTCTCATTTTAGTAATATTTATCATGCATGATTGATTTTATGGATCTATATAGAGAAGTAAAATATAAAAATAAAAAATATTTAAAATCCAAATCATAACAAAATATAATGTTAAAATTAAAATTATATCTTAAAAGTTAAATCACACCAAAGATAAGATATTTTTGTCACATATCCTATTATATTTGAAGCTATAACTCTAAAATTGACCTCATAATATATACAAGGTCCATTGGGGTGTTTTAGGATTTTATTCATGGGTAAGAGGTCTCATTACATCATTAATTATCTATACTACCTTATATTACCACCTACTTTCGCATATAAGTACCCAATATTCGTATTAGATTGTTAAATATATAATGAGTCCTGAGGAGTGGGGAACATGTTGTGTAATGGTATGATCCATTTTTTTCATACATATAAAATTTATTGGATTATTATTATAGTTCACTTGATATCCCAATCTTACACTTTCTATGCGGGGTTTTATAGGTCTTTAATGTTAATAGTTCTTAGAATTACACACTTATTTATAGTGTCTTGCCTCTACTAAGGATGTCTAAATTACCCTTATAGGGATAAACATCTTTATATTTACATAATATTTTTCCAAATATCCCAATGATTCATATTTATTATATTTTATCATGTCCCTCTTTTATACACTCCCATTTTCTATTTGTTTACTTTAGATTAAACTTTTAGTTTCCACTTATAGTGCCTCTTAGATTTTTAGTTTATGAATTGATTTTGAAGATCATGTTGAATAAAACTAGGCATTCCAAAAAACTCCCATCACTTTTCATATCCACACCATCTGCATCATCATAATTATATCTCTTGATGGTCATGTTTTTTTACATCTTGCTTTAATACAATAATTGACATTGAGTTTTCACTCATGGAGGTCTTCAATTTTTTTAAAACATGTCCTTATTGATTTGAATATTTGAATATCTTAAATTAGATGTAATCTATGATAAACTTATAATTTTAACCAACTTTGGATTCATGTTTGTTTTATTTATGTTACATTGGATGATATTTTTAGATTTTTTCATATATTGTTATTTTATTATGTTCTACATTTTCTTACATTAGATATCTATTATAGTTATTTTTCAAATCTTTTGATTAGTTTTTCTTATGTTATGATTTTATTTTATTATTTTTTCCTCAAAATATTTTACATCTCTTATGTTTTATTTTAATATTTGCATCTTACTTACATTGGGTATCTTTTATATTCACTTTCACTCATTTTTTTGTTTGTTAACTTTTATATCTACCTATTTAAGATGTAATTTATCATATTTAGTTTTTATTATTCTTTACCATGCATTTTATCACAATTTTTATAAAATAATAAAATGTACATCACAAAATAACATTTTATCATAGCATGATATTGAAACAATTGTATGTGATAGAAATGAAAACCCATATGTATAAACCCTTATAGATGATGATGATGATGATGATGATGATGATGATGATGATGATGATGATGATGATGATGATGATGATGTGTGTGTGTGTACACAACACACACACACACACACACACACACACACACACACACACACACACACACACACACACACACACACACACACACACACACACACACACACACACACACAATTTTTATATATGTAAATAATTTGTAATAAAAACTATGTAAGTGTTGGAAATGCATCCATAAAAGTATGCTTGTGTGTGTGTGTGTGTGTGTGTGTGTGTGTGTGTGTGTGTGTGTGTGTGTGTGTGTGTGTGTGTGTGTGTGTGTGTGTGTGTGTGTGTGTGTGTGTGTGTTTATATATGTAAGTAATTTGTAATAAAAACTATGTAAGTGTTGGAAATGCATCCATAAAAGTATGCTTGTGTGTGTGTGTGTGTGTGTATGTGTGTGCGTGCGCGCGCGCGCGTGTGTGTGTGTGTGTGTGTGTGTGTGTGTGTGTGTGTGTGTGAGAGAGAGAGAGAGAGAGAGAGAGAGAGAGAGAGAGAGAGAGAGAGAGAGAGAGAGAGAGACAGAGAGAGAGAGAGAGAGAGAGAGAGAGAGAGAGAGAGAGAGAGAGAGAGAGAGAGAGAGAGAGAGAGAGAGAGAGAGAGATCTTTGTGTGTGTGTAGGTTAAGGCCATTTATCACCAAAATGAGTCTTAACTTTCTATTTTTATTGTAAAGAGTGATAACATATAGCATAAAATTGATTTTCATCAAGGATCTATGGAAAATATTACATGTGATCTAGATTTAGTTTTGTCTATAATCAAATATAGATCAAATGATACTCCTCCCCATTCTTAGGCTCATTCTCTTACCTTGAGTTACTTTTATGATGAACATATTTTGAGGCCTTATAATCCACTACACATAATAACCTCTAAATATGTTATAAAGGATTAAATATGATAAAAATAATAATATAGATAGTAAAAATTATTAAAACTTATTGCTTGGGCCTAACCCTAAATATCCATTCAAATCCAAAATCAAATATTAATGTTGAAGCTAAAATATATTATGGATTTTGAATGTGTTGACAATATCCATGAGTTTTAATACAAGACTTAGACTTTGATGAAATGCAAAGCATATCTTGAGATCCAACAAGTTTTAATGTAAGGGTGGAGATATAACAACTTGGATCCTATAAATGAAGTTTTTTGGTATGAATACACTATGAACATTGAGGATCTAATCAAGATGGAGGACATCATGACTAAATAAGGACTTAGTCTGAATGGAGGCATGTTATTCTATAAGACTTATTTAAAGAATAATATAGATTGGTGTATATAAAAATTAAATCCATGTACAAAATGTATGACATTATAAGCTTTATAAAAATATACATAGAAACTACTTGATAAAATGCTTGAAAAAAATATTCATCCATAGATACCTAGATAGGAGAAACAAATGATGATGTATGAATTAAAAGACATCTATATTATGACTTTGATTGTAAATAATTACATGGAAATGTTTCTTAAAATGTTATAGGATCAAATACAGCATGTGTTAGAAGAGGCTAAAAAAATTAGAAATAGATAATAAAATATTGGTATTTTATATGGTAGAGGTGGGGAAATATGACAACGTGGTTGTTGGTTTCTAGGAAATAAATTTATATGGTGCTATAACTACCACTTCATGGAATTCATATTCAAAACTCAGACCTTTAGATAATTCACAAAAAAGTTTGGATAAAATGACTAAATAAAAATTAGTTTTTTGGACATAAAGATAGGTGATAAATATAAGACAATTTCTTTCAAATATGATGGCATGAAAAATATCTAAAAAAATTCAATGATTACAATAAATATATAAAATTGAAGATATGTTATCAGCTAATGGTCAAATCCCTCTCTATGGAAACCATTTTGTGTGTGTTCAACTAATAGATCTTGTGATTATTTAAATGAAAACTATAACTCTCACATTGTATTCAAACATATCAACAACACATCATATTTGAGGGTAGACATATTTAGAATCATAATACTCTTATTAAATACAAAATAGTAAAATATTTCACCCTCTTTTTGGTGTTGTGATTGCATGGAGGAACTATTATTTCAAGGATTAATTAAGCCTCCAAACCTATATAATTTAAATAATGGTGAAAATATAACCAATAAACTAGGCGTAATGATTCCTTATAACATCCCCAAATCCTATTTAGGGAAACACATTGAAAAGTTTCTAAAATTTGAAATTATTGATCCAAAACCTGAAATATTTGGTTGAAAGATAATTCAAGAAACAAGAACAAGACAATTCAAATAATGCTATCTCTAAGAAGAGATGTTTTATTGATCAAAATTGCAGACCCAAATATATGCTTATCTCTAAGAAGAGATGTTTGAGTTACATTTTAGGTTAAATATTAATTTATACATGTTTTGAAGGTGGGTGGAGGATGTTTAAGGTCACCAATCTCTAGGTAAATGAATTGGTTTGACTTCCATGATTTACAACAATACAAAATTCAAGGAATTACTATATTTAGAAACTTATTATTTTTAGACTGCACTACTAAAATTGAAATTTGAAGTAATTCCATTGTGTTTTTAGGGGTTAAAATTCATTTATAAAATCTCCATGACATATCAATCCATTCTCCTCATTTTTAGATTTCCAATGGTTCATACGGTGAGTCAATTAGAGCTATGGTGCAAAAGTTATGGGTCCCAAAAGTTCTATTATCAATTGGGGTAGACCCATCACCTGAATTGTCACCTACATTGTTGTCCAGATCATTCCTCCCTCCTTGAGAAGAAATGGTCCCAATTTCATCAAGATTTTTTTATCAAGTGTGGTAGTTGTACTTTGATTTGATTCCTAATGCAAACTTGGAATGGACTATGATTTATGGAACTGTGTAGGGCTCAATTATTCACCATTTCTATTTAACCATCAGTCTATGTATAGAAGGATATGAAATTATTCAACTTGGTATATATTTGCTTCTATTGTTGTGTTGTTTGTGTATTCAGGGCTACAACATCACCCCTTTTGGATTATTGTGACTTGACCATGATGAGAACAAATTTTTTGGCACTAATCAGAGAGATAAATGTAGAAGGTGGTACTTTTGGTACCCTATAACACCATGTTCCAAGAGTGAGAGTAATCCTTTGAGTTCTTGACTCATAGATGCTAAGTCAATCATACATGAATGGATGACTAAAGAGTACATCACAAACATCTATATTGACCACATCAAATAAGACCTCATCTTGGAAAGGTTTTATTGCATATGAGAGAAGACATTAGTGGGTGACACAGAGGATTCTCCCTAGACTCAATCATCCAATACTATAAGGATTTGGGTGAGGCTTCATGGATAGATTTAGGATTTTCACAAGATTAGTAGAGATTAAATTGTTTTAACTTCCACTATTAAGAATGAAATGCAAAGGCTTACCTTTCACCCATAACTTAAAGTGAAATAACCTTTCCTTGTCATCTAGCCTCTCATCATGTGTCTATGATGAAGCAACAGTGGATTTGAGCTTAGAATCTATAATCTCTTATTTAACCTCTTCAACTATATGGTCTATATGAGGCAGAGTAGTGGATGTTGAGGATTGTGACTCAAAAAGTGAGGACTTGATGGCTCAACATTTTTCTTTAGAGTGAGCTCCAAATTTGTGATAATCACACCACTTCCTAGTCTTTCCTTCATTTTGCTTCCAATTTTGGCCTCATGTTTGACCTTCTTTGTCACTTTTCCATTTTGAAGGCTGACTCTTCATATTCATTCTTCCATGCTTCTACTCAATCTTCACTACAAACTTATAAACTTCACCAAGGGTTTCCAAATTTAAGAGTTCCATTTATCCCCATATGTACCATTATAATCCACCATGATATTTGAGAACCTTGTGTTTCTCACTTTCTTAGATGCCCAATCTCATAGATAAAGAATGAAAAATGTCAGTGTAATCTTAAATAGACTATTCCTTACCTTGGCAAAGTTTTTGCCACTCTATATACAGATCATCATATTCTCTAATGGGGTAGTATTCTTCCTTTATAGCTTCTATGAAATCATCCTAGGTAGGTTCCATCTCAAATCTAATATCATCTACACTGAATCTCTTTTTATACACTTCCCACCAATTTTTGATAGGCAATGATGCTTTTAAAAGAGAAAAAGTGATATTCTCTTTATCAATGAATTTATTTACATAAAAATAAGAATAAAATTGATCCAACCAGTTTTATAATACATCAACATTTATTTTTCCTTCAAATTTAGGGATATCAAAATTCACCTAAACCTTGAAGGGTGTTGGGGCACTAAAAGGATGTGGGGGTGCAGATGAGGAGCCAAAATTTCCCATCAAGATTTGTTGGAGAATTTGAGTGAATTTATGTAGAATTTCACTTATTGATATTGGAGGCATTCATTCACTATTTCCTTGAAAGGATTAGATGAATTAGTGTTGTCTAAAATTTAAAGTTATTTGGAGTGAATAGGTGGATAGTTTACTGGTTCTATTTTCCACCCAAGCTTCTTATAATCTGAACTCATCCTCAAGATCATACACTCTAAATAAAAATTGATCTAATACCGTTTATCTAAAAATTGAAATCTTTATTTGAAATATAATTAAAGAAACAATAACAAGACAATTCAAATAATGCTATCTCTGAGAAGAGATGTTTTATTGATCAAATTTGTAGACCCAAACATATACTTATCTCTGAGAAGAGATGTCTGATTTCCATTTTGGGTTAAATATTCCTTTATAAATGTTTTAAAGGTGGGGGAGGATGTGTAAGGTCACCAATCTTGAGGGAGATGAATTGGTTTAACTTCCATGATTTACAACAATACATAATTTGAGGAATTACTATATTTAGAAACTTACTATTTTTAGATTGCACTATTAAAATTGAAATTTTAGGTAATTCCATTGGGTTTTCTGGGGTAAAACTTCATTAATAAAATATACATTTCATCTCACTACATTCTCCTCATTCTTATCTTTCCAATGGTTTAAACAGTGAGTTAATTGGAGCTATGGTGCAAAAGTTATGGCTCCCAGAAGTTCCATCATCAATTGGGGTAGACCCGTCACTTGAATTGTTTCTCAGATCAATTATAGAGGATGATGTGCTCTATTATCTTATAAATTTATCAAAAGAATAAATTATATATATATTTAATGGATTTTGGCCCTCTACAACAACTTTTTATCAATGGATACACTAGACGTGGAGAAAAATTTATGAGATATTACTTTTTTACAAAGATTTTTTTATTTTTCATATTTTTTAAGTTGAATCATATCATAAAGTATTTATTTATGGTCACTAGTTTTGGGTAATTATGGCACTCTTAATCACACCATGGTTTCCATTATTTTATCCAAATTCTCTCCTAGTCACAAAATTCTAATCTAAATTTAGATACCAATATGCCTCTACATTTTTTATGTACTTTTAAAGATATAGGTAACTCCTTGAGAACCTATATTAGAATCAATATTGTGATAAATGTCATGAGGTTGCATATAATTTATCACATTTATCTAGAGATAGATTTTGGCAAGGGATTACCTAATAAAGGCATTCTCAAATATGGAAAAATTTCAAACATTTAAGTATTAGATTACGATATAACAATTTTTTTATAATGAAATTATAAACTTGTAGGAAACCTAAAAGATACCCCCTAGACATAAATCCATCCTCCTAGAAAAAGGGACCAAAAAAAAATGCAAACTAAGGATTTGTATTTAACATGAGGTAGTGGATGAATAAAATTATCAAGATTAGGAAATACAACATATAATAAATCAATAAAATAGAAAAAGGAGATTATAATACCTAGGATGAAGCCTATGTTCCTAATATGACGTAAAGTTAGAATATCATAATCCATCTATGGGGATTGATCCGAATGATAACCCAATATGGGGAGTGAAGAGATTTCATGAATCATAGAGTTATGAATCAAATAAGGAAATAATAATCAATTCAAATAAAAAATACCTAATTTCTCACTCTTTCTCAAATATCTAAATTTTAGATTTGAATATAGTCATAGTGGAGCCCTCATAAGGGGTGTGATAGGAGGTTAAAAAGAAGAGAGGTAAAAAGGGTATAATAGAATATTATAAAGGGAATATTTTAAATTATAATTTGGCCTATGTTTTTTAGGCACTTGTTATTATCTTTCTTATTTGTCTTGTCTATTTTTATACTATTGGTTTTAGTCATTACTTTATTTAATTCTAATATTTTCCCTAATTATAGATGGTATTTGTTTTTCTTGCACTGTGGGGTGTTATTGGATTTAATGGCTCATATATTTAGCGCTAGGGTTTTTTTAGAATCTTCATCTTCAGTTATTTATGTATATAGATTATTTAACCTTTTTACAATGATTTAAATTTATGATTTTTATTTGGATATATATATATATATATATATATATATAGACATGTGTGTGTCATCATTTTATACATCAAAGATAAAAATATATACCTTATTCTCCCAATTTTCTACCTTATATCCTCATGTGTTTGTGGGTGAAGAACCACACTCCCTAAATATCCTAGATTTGTTGACACCTATACATAATTTTGTAACATTAGGGACCAATATCATAATCCCTATACCTCTCCTCAATATCTAGATAACTATGTCTATACCTAATGCACTCAAGCTACAATCACCCTATGAGTAGAAATCTATGTATGCATAGGAAAATATGACATAATAATATCCTCTTTATCTTAATATAATATGACTTGAATAGTATCCATCAAATATATATTTCATATACTTGGATGAGAGGGTGAGTAAAAATGATATCCATTGATATAGAAGAGGGTCACTTATTACACAAATGTCAAAAGGAAAGGCTTCTAAATCCTAATCCTATAAAATAAGGATATCACTCTAATTATACCTCAATATAGGTAAATTATTGTAATTATTATCATAATTAAATTAAATGATGGGTAAGTGATCGTTAAAAAAATCAAAGTGCAATGGTAAAAGAAAAATGGGTATATACAAACTAAAGTGATTAATGGAATGCCTATGAACCTCATAAAGTTAACAAATTAATATATATAACAAGAATCATGAGCATAAATACACATATAAATCCAAAAATTAATTAAAAACATATAATTTACTACATAAAATAGTTTATGGATATAAATAGGTACCTTGGGGTGGATGTGTCAATTCCTTAATCTCCCCCTTAGATCAAGTGTAATTTTTGAAATAGATATTTTAAGGTTTATGACCTAAAATAGTTGAATTAAATACCTAAATATCCTTAGTTATGAACTCCTAGTGACCTCTACTATTGAGATTCAATGACACCAAAAGGGACAACCTCTAATATAAGAGTTTAAACCACTAACTTTCCCAAATACATTATAGGGAAAAATGTGAGTGAAATAAAAGTTTATGAGTGTGATATGTATTATTATTAATATAATATTACCCCTATATATATTGTTATAATACCTAAAACTAACCCTAAACTCTAAGTTGATGGTATAATCCATGCTGATATAATTGGAGGTTGTTAACTAACAAAGTATGTCATCAACCAAAATAATACAATACATATGTCAAAAAGAGTTAAAAATATATTAGGCTATTTTATCTAATATAAGGGAGTAAAAAATTAAAATAATAGATTGTATCTCCTAGGTTGATACTGAAGGATATAGGGAAGTTATAAAATATGGACATGATGTAGATGGAAAGGAGATATGGTTAGATAGTTAGAAGAGGTCAGACTAATAGTAGTGATGGTGTGATAAAATAGTATGTAAACATATATTGAATTAAGACAAGCCCATTCCACCCCATTACCAATACATCCTTTAAGGTCTACATTTAGGAATATTGACACATCGTTAATCATTTACAAATGAAAGCATCATTAAAGGGACAATGAAAATATTAGATGTATGTAATATCCTCAATCAAAGATATCTACACCATAGAAACATAATACCATCCCATTCCATCTCATTTTGGGCAAAGTAGTGGAGTAACATACTTCTCTCCTCACCATATTTCTTTTGTAATAGTGCCAACTAGTCTGAATAACCTATCATATGGTTCAACTAAAGGTACCACTATATCCATTTCCTCTATCATTCTATATTCATTTTTTTTATTTTTAAAACACAAAATAAATTTTACATTATATCTCTCTCTATATATAATGAAAGTAAAAATATCACTATTACCTAGAATATTCATCTTTAAGTCTAGAAAAATAAATATAGAAAAAATGTAATGTCTAATTCCTTTTTAACTATCACAAGGTTCTTTGCTCACAGTGTATGGGTGTTATTGGAATATTGTTTGTTGTGCAAAATGAAGGGTGAATCGAGGAAGCAAGAGCCAAAAAACTATGAAGAATAGAAGGATAGAAAGTATGTTTGGAAGATTCTTTATAAAGGGAGAGTGGTAAGCTAAATGGAGTGACTACATGGATCTAAACCCCATATTACGATGACATTATTCAAAAACTAGGTCGATGACAGAGTAACTCTCCATGGTGTTACTGTGAAGCTCACAGAGGAATTCATCATAGAAGTTACAGGGCTCCCCATGGATGGCATTAAATTCTCTAAGCAAAATACTATTTCAAATGTTGCTTATAAAAAATTCCCAAAAATGGATGCAGAAGAGAAGCAATTGGAAAAGAGTGGAGATTTCTTTGACTTGGAGCAGATAAAAGGAATCTAGAGAGACATTCTTTCCTGTATTCATGAGTATTTCATCCTAGATGGTAGAAGCAAAAGAGTTCATCAATTTCATTTTGTCTTTCTTAATCATTTTAGGCATAAAGATAGAATCTCCTTCCCTTTCTATTTGCACTTTTCACTGCTTCAAAGTATATTTGCTCATAGAAAGAAGGAAACTCGACCAATTTTATATAAAGAACTGATTCTTATTATAGAGGGCTACTACAAAAGCAATGCTATAGTTTTGAATCCTTATTCTAAAAAAAATAAGGATGCATAGGGTAAGAAGAATGGAAAGGTGAAGGGGAAAGAAAAAGAAAAACTTAGACCCTCCAATCTTAAAAAATAGAATGTTGAAGAGGAATCTGAGTGGGAACGTTCAAAAAGTTATGAGAAGAATGTTATTGAGGAAGAAGAAGGGATGAAAACTGGGGATTTTAGTTCACATTTGGAAGGGTATCAGGAAGATGAAGACAAAAGTGAGAAAGAAAATGAAGAGGAAAAAATACAGGGTAATACAGAACATAATAATTCTAATCATGAAGACAAACAGAATGTGGTGGGGGGAAGTGTTAAAGAAACTAATAATTTAATTGATGATTTAGCTTTGATAATAGAAAAGGAGCATTTGGTTCTACTTTCCAATCTTTCCATGGAGATTGGAGAAAAAGAAAAGGATGAGCATGACCAGCATAAAGACCCTATAGAGACAAAAGAGGAGAAAATGATGGAAAGGGAGAATCAAATTGAAAAGGATGAGTCTTGTCCATAGGAGAATGCAGATGACAGGTGTGACACTCACCAGAGGGGTAATAAGATCTTCATGTATTCGGCCAAATTCAAAGTGGATGCAATTTTCCAAGTTGATTTGTGGATGCATAAGGAAATGATAGAGCTAAAAAATAAAGTTGAAATAATGCAACACAACCAAGAAGCTGATAGGATTAAAATCAATAATTTGGAGAAGCAAATGAATGATGTTCCAATTAAGCTTAAGGAATATGAGAATAATATAAGAAGGCTCATTAAGGAAAGTAAAATGAAAATGGAGGAGGTTACTTCTAGCATATGTGTGGCAGCAGCTAACCTTGGAAAATGAGCTAATGAAGAAATAAAATCTTTGGAGGGGCCTAGTAAGAGGACCAGGTAGAGCTCGAGAAGAAAGCACAGTAAGAAGCTGCTACTTCGGCTACAATATCCATACAAGATACACCAATGGTTGGAAATGAGACTATGGAGACGATCTTGGAACTAGAAGACTAAGGTCCTCTTTGTTGTTTTTGTTTTTGTTTTGGTCCTATCTGCTGGATGTTTTAACTGATTTTGAAAGTTGGATCTTCATTTTATAATTTTTTTTGAGTTTTTAGGTCTATGTAAAACCTATGATCTTTCTTAAGGTTATAGGTTATGGTTTCAGGTCCCTATAAAACTTGATTTTGATATTGTTTTATAGTTTGTTTTAGGATTGTTATTCCTATTGGGCATCTTCGTATCATCTTTATATCTTTATAAAATGGTTTTAAGGTCCCTTCAAAACCTACTTTTACCTTAATCTAAAAATATCACAAGGTTCTACTCCATGAAAATCTACCCATCTATGCAACCTCCTAATATAGGGCCACTATCTTGATTAAGACTAGATAGATCACTAGCTTTCCTATATATCTTGTCATGGTATCTCCCCCTATACCATATATACATCAAGAGAATCCATTATGTGCTCCTCTTCTCCCATTATTTAATTTCACTATCAGCATCATATCCACTATCTAAGGCATGACATGGTATCATAACTATCACAATGGATGGAACAACTCATCTTTTCACCCCATGTGTCTCTCTCAAATTACTCATACAATAGGGTGGGACAATAAGAGGAGTTATTGGGTGTGCTTGCCTAAATTTACCTAGTACATGGTTGCAAGGGTGAGACTCAAATTAATAAGTTCAATGACCCATTATTCACATAATTATCCACAATTATATCATGGATGGATATAATGTCCATGTATCCACCCTACCCAAGTAGGGAATTTATATGATTTTATCTTGTGCACACTTTCAAAATTTAGATGTAAGGGGTGGCTCATAGTGCATAATATTGTGTCCACCTCTTCACCCTAGGAAATGGTACATGACCTATTTTAATATTCATATTGGCCTATACATTATTAATCACTCGTATATCTAATGAAAAAATAATAGCACAAGGCCCATTGTATGTTAACCTTTACATACCATACTACGAAAATCATGCATGAGTGGCACATGTATAAATAATCCCATATAATACAGTGTGCCCTACTTTAAAGTATATCTAAATTGATAAATATTAAAAAAAATTGAACAATCCAATCTAAATTATGACACAACATCACATGGTCATAAGTCTAATAATGGCATTATTGATATATAAAATACCCAACACATATACAACAAAAATTAGCACAATGAGATTACATTCATCTTAATAATATCATCTTATCATCCATAAATATATATCCCAATACTTGTATACTAGTGTGGGTGTGTCACACATCATAGGATTTCCCCCAATTTATATCCCTTGTATGGCACGAAAATCCTCAAGGGTATTATCAACATCCATAGTATCCCCATCCACCACTCATATGTAAATATTAATTATCCACTCCTAATTCCTAAGAAAAAGCATGATAAATGTAACACTCAATGGGATAATTCACATAAACATGATGCCTTCAAATACCAATCCAAAATATTTATCTCATTTGATGGTAGAAAATAACTCAAAACACTATGGTAGCCAGCAAGAGTCAACACACCTCCACAATTGTAATCACCTATTTAAAATATAAAACACCACACATAATCACATTTATAAAAATGAAACTAAAATAAAAAATGTAACTAGAATAATAAATTAAAACAAAATGTTCCCTAATTTTACATTGAATTAAATTTTATTGTTTTTATATTGCAATGACCACCTATAATTCTACTATATTGGCTAAACATTTTTTCTCTACTACACCAACCACCTATAGTTTTATTTTACTTTCCAATAAATTATTTTTATACTATATCATCCTTAGCTTAATGTATCATGCCATGTTACCTTGGTAATTAATCAGCCATCACCTATGGTAATGACCATATTTCTCACATTTATTATTATCAACCATACCATATGATGCTAGCCAATAAAAACTTTCCCTAATGACATCAGATAAAGTTATACTATATCAAACATGTTTTCCATAAATTTATATTAAATTTAAACCCCCATATAATATAATACGTATTATTATATTTTGATTTATAAGTGTATTAATCACCATATATAATACTAACTAAATTAGTAGCTTATCCCAAAAACTACATCACTGATATCATATGGTATCAATAAGTTTTGTGATTTCCCACTACCCATTTACATCTAGATAGTAGATATAATTAAGTAATATAATAATAAATTTATTCATTTATCTTTAATAAAATTCACTTAACCATAAATTTTATGTTTCATTTACTAAAAAATACTTTTCACATTTTAATATACACTTCTATGCTTATTACATAAAATTCTACCACACAAACTTTCCCTAGCTCATAGATTTCCTAAATATACCCTATCTACTTAAAATTTAACAAATAAATAATTAATTACATATCCTACATACATGGATCAAATTAATATGCCCATATTACCTCGCAAATGTGTGTTTTATTATCCTTGAACTGTTATCTCTTATAGTGCTAAATTTAGACAATCAACAATTTAGTTTTCTAAAAATAGAAAATGAGCAAATGAAAATATTTTAACCTATTTATAGTAAAAATTTGAAATTCTAAAAATTTCAAATATTTACATATATATTAAATATTTTCCCATATATTTATTTATATAGGTCCTTTTCATGAATTGAAATAAGCACTAGGATCCTAAAGAAGTAGAGAATGTTTAGGCACTAACATAATTTTTTGTAACAATTATGTTTTCAATTGTTTTTTGGGTTTTCCCTTAATTTTTATTAATTATTTTATATGAAACACACACACTATATTATCCATAAATGATAAGGTAAAAATAGGATTGAATTTTCTTTTATTTACTTTCATTTACTTTTAGTTCCTTCATCATTCATTTTAGATTATGTTATTCTGGGTTGTTATGTATCTATCTTAAAGTACCATGTTACATTAAAATATTATGACATATGATTATATATGAGTGGGTCATATGTATAAATTTGATATTTTGAATTTTATCACTTTATATACATTTTATATTGTACATTCTTATCGACATGTCAATTTACTTAAGTGCACATCTTAAAGGGTGCAGCAAGAATGGGTTGGGATCATATCCTATTACTTTGGTAGAGATATTTAAATAGTATTATTTCATATATTAATTAATAAAATTATAAAATTCTATTAGTCTTCTTCCATTTTACCTCTATCTTAGTTAAATTTAGATTTATTAGCTTCTCTATATCATATTATATTGGTCAGGTCGATATAGTTTGCTTCAAAATTCTCTTCTCTATATTGTATTGGCCTCAATGATACATCTATAATTATTTATTATACATTATATATTATATCATCATGATAAATATATTATTATTTCATACATCATACTTTCTAACTATATTATCCTAATTAATATCATTGCCTTAGAGTTCAAGGTTAATTCTGGGTACTAGATCTCTATGTGTATGTGTGCATGCGTGCGCGCATGCGCAAGCATGCGTGCATGTGTGTTTGTGTGTGTGTGTGTGTGTGTGTGTGTGTGTGTGTGTGTGTGTGTGTGTGTGTGTGTGTGTGTGTGTGTGTGTGTGTGTGTGTGTGTGTGTGTGTGTGTGTGTGTGCGTGCGTGCATGCATGCATGAATTTGTGTGCATGTGTATGTGCATGTGTGTGTGTGTGTGTGTGTGTGTGTGTGTGTGTGTGTGTGTGTGTGTGTGTGTGTGTGTGTGTGTGTGTGTGTGTGTGCGTGCGCGTGTGTGCATGCATGCATGTGTGTGTGTGTGTGTGTGTTGTGTGTGTGTGTGTGTGTGTGTGTGTGTGTGTGTGTGTGTGTGTGTGTGTGTGTGTGTGTGTGTGTGTGTGTGTGTGTGTGTGTGTGTGTGTGTGTGTGTGTGTGTGTGTGTGCACGTGTCTATTTCTAATTCTTGTTACTTTAGGTATTCAACCTAAAACATATCTTGAAAAGTAACACTTGAGATAAAGTGGGAGATTGAGGCATCGACATTTCCATAGTGATATTTATACCTATGTAATAAACATAGGCTTTGGAGAAATTTCCTATTGACATTTGAGTGTATTTTACCCTTCTATATTTGTAGAATTATTTTAGTTCCATACCTGCATTTGAAACATACACAATATCTATTCTTATGACCCCATTTGATTCATAATATATTGAGAGAAAGAGTATAGTTATAGGTCATCATGGCTTTTAAATACACACATCAATTTACATATTTTCAAATTATGTAATCATACTCTATATGTTAGTTATAAAATTTTCTAGTTAAGGGGTAGGATTGAACATTTAAACAAATTAAAAAAATTAAAATTAAAAAAACATTATAAAATATAAATCCATTTTTTTAAAAAAAAATGGTTATATACATCTTAGAGACACATAAATTTGGTCAGAGGTAATTTACATTATTAATTATTAACACATCATAAACCACATTACTTTCACTCATTTGCATCAGCCTTATTTTCCATTCCTCTAACCATTTATCAATATGTGGGTTCAATCCTTTGTTTTCCATTACTACTACACATAAATTTTAATGTTAAAATATCAAATCATAAAAAATCATATTAAAACTATATCCAACAAAGTATAATTATCCATAATCATTATAGACAAGTTTATGCTAGGTGGAGATGAGTGATTTTCACTCTTGTCCACTTATGTCATCTGTGTCACATGCCTATTAACAACTAGTTTATGAAACTCAAAACACTATTTTGGGTCTTTCCACATGTTTCAAATGTTTAGGTAGAGTAAATTATCAAAAAAATATCCTATAAATACATATTTATGGTTAATCATTATTCTAAACTTGGTACTATCTATCGAGCACTTATACAATTCTGCATATTGAGAAAATCGTCCCTATTCTTCTCAAATTTAAGATCATTCACATAGAGCAGTGATAAGCCAAGT
The DNA here is from genome assembly GCA_037957365.1 of Torreya grandis. Taxonomy (NCBI): domain Eukaryota; kingdom Viridiplantae; phylum Streptophyta; class Pinopsida; order Cupressales; family Taxaceae; genus Torreya; species Torreya grandis. The sequence continues at coordinate 501,940 of JARHVA010008081.1, forward strand.
CAATATCATTATAAAAAATTCAAGAACTATCATTACTAAGTATCAAATCCATTTTTTAATTTCATACATATATTCAAATGAGTACAATTTCACAATTACTCTATGTTGGAGAGATACATGGGCTTCATTTCCCTCAGAATATTGTATAAGTAGGTAATGGTAAGTCATCAAGGGGGTGATTTAGTTTAGTTTATCCCATTGCACTCTAATATTTTTATAGGTTTTCATGATATAAAAGTGACCTTGGGGTTTCAAAGGAAAGATAATCAAAATACAAAAAAAATCATTGCGTATCTACAAGTTAAAATTATCATATAACTTAGTAGACATAGGTGCAATAGGTGAAACAACTAGTTTTTAAGCACAATCAATGTGGATTAGTCTGTAGTCAACAAAATCAAACACACTATGGTTTTATCCATTTATAGTAGTTTTGTCTAGTTATATCCCATTTTATACATTTTATCTATCATTTATATATATTTTTATTTCTCTATATTTTATTATTAGTAGATGTCATAGTCAATTGGGACAACTCTATAATAAATAAACTCAAACATACTACATCACAATCCACTTATAGTAGACCCATCCATCATAATGAGGAATATGTATAGTCACCTTTTATTTTTATTTCAAAAATTTTATAGTTAAAAAAACCAAGAAAAAATATAGGTGTAAGCTAAGTATATCTCTTCTTAGTGTTTTCCAAGAATATCAATTTTACATGTTATGTATTTGTCAACATCTGAATTGTTAAATAATGTATATATTTAGTATTATGATATTTTCTATTTTTTCACCTATAAGTAAGCTCATTAAAATTTGTGTTTTGTTAAAAATAGGGTAAAATATATTTATAAATAGATACATTCATTTTTTATCCCTTGATTTTTTTAAATGGTTTTCAAACTCATTTATCATGTTTCTCTTGTTTTCTTAGAAACTATGTTCTAACAATTTTAAAAATCATAGGAGTTATAAAACTATTAATATCAATCTCCAATTTTGCTTGAACCATGTTGTGAGGGATAATTACCTAATACTCAAGCCATTAAACAACATTATGTATAGATTTTAATTTCTATGTACCTCATGATATATTAGAAACACCTAGGTTTTATTTTCATCCATAGGAATCCTTCGACCATTTCTTATTTTATCACACAAGTAAGGGGTTATCCCCAAGAATTTACTCTTAATTTACGCTAAAGATGATATAGTCTCAATATGATAAAATTGTAATCCACCATAGTTTGTTGACTATTTATGATTGGGATTAGTATATCTAAGAGCATACAAAGAAAACATACCTTGTCTAGTTGCATCAATGATATCCTCTATTTTTTACTCTGATAAAAAACTTAGCATTGAGTTTGGTGCCTGCCATATTTTAGATATTGTGTGTTAATTTTTTTAAATGGCTTATAAATATGAAATTTAGAATGGTGTTCATCTTTTAATTTTAATCTTCTCTAGCAATGGTAGACCTTACATTTATGATAATGAATGGAATAATGAACACATTTGAAATATTTCTCAAATTTATTACATTAATGAAGAGAAATATTATGATATATATGATTGTGGTTATGAAAATACATATGATTGGTAAAAAAATTAAGAATTTAGTGAAGATGAAAATGAACATATTAATTCTAAATCTAAAAAATCAATTTCATTTATTCCTCCCTTGTATTCTTGATTCCATAAATCAAAACAAAAATATTTTACTAATAATGAATATATTCTATCTCTTAATCTATCACAACGATAATAATATGAAACATAAATAAATAAATAGGATACCTTGTTTATCTTTTGAATTTTATCTTTCACTATATCACAGTAATCAATATAAACTACACAATATTAGCCTTTGCATAAGCACAAAAAATTATATAAATGAATGTGATAGTCTAGATCTATGTATAAATGTTACACAATGATAATTCATATGATATCCCATAATATCCTCTAGCTATGGTTAATGATATAAAATATTTTCATAATCTCTTTCCTCCATTGGAAGTACAAAATAAGGCTAAAAAATTTGTCTCCCTCTCTTGAAGTGTTACATGATGTAAATGAGTGTGAATTACAAATAAAAGGTGACATTATTTATTAGAATTTATGAAGTGATGATCATGATTTTTTTTTGAAAATATTCTAAAGATAGTATTTCTATATCCATAGAAATTAAGACTCATGATAACCTTAATTATGAGGATTATCCCTTCTCTCCTAATTCATAACAATCTAATCAAGAGAAATATGATGATTCCACTCTTGTACAAATTCAAAATAATAAGCTAAGATTTGATCCTCAAGTTTGTACTAATGTTTTGCTAGAATGCAAACCTCAGCCCTGAAATGACATTTTTAATGATCCTATCATAAAAATGTTAAAAATAAATAATAAATTACAGCTAATGAGTGATCTTTTCCAACCAATACTATTCTTATTAGTCATATTGTATCCATGATGCAAATTAATTGTGACATCCAAAAGCAATTTCTCGGTCTCACTTTCAAAACTAGATAATATTGTATCAATATCAAGTATAATTTTATTTTATGGAACCTTACATGAGTTGTATATGGACATACATATCCATAATATTTTTTAATTCCTACATTACCCTTTTTCAATGGTTGTTGATATCCCTATACTCATCTCACTCAATATAATTTTTCTTTCACAAAATGGGGTAATTATGGGCAAATTATAATAAAATATTTCCATATAAGTCTTAGAAGAGATACTAAAAAATGGTTTTATATTTAACCTAATTGTTCCTTCCCTAACTTTAAAAACTTATAATATGTAATTTTATTATATTATAATAAACACATGGTACCCAAGTTTACATTATAACATCTACAACATTTTGATGAGATTATCAAATATTAAATTTTATGAATCAATATTACTTTAGACTCTATAATGTATCAACCATATATTTTGAAAATAAATTTCTTTTTGGTGGTATTTTTTGTGGTAGTCTCTTATCTCCATTTAAGGAAATATACATGTAGAAACTTTATATTTATTATGATAAATTATACATTGATGTGTTCATATATGAATGTGATATTAATATAAGAAATAATTCATTAATAAATCATTAAATACAAATTCAAATTTAAAAATAAATAATCTAGTTAACTTAATTCATAATAAAAATGAGTCAATGGAAAGAACCCCATTCAAGTAAGAATAAGCTAAGGTACTAAATAAAGGGAAAGAAATAGTTTAAAAATCATCACCTAATGTGAATAAATTTACTTTAAATAAGAGGAAACCAATTAAATTTAAAATACTTAGTGATTGATCACATGATATTCTACATAAATTATTAGTTTATAATTTAATCACTCTCTCTCATAATTATTATCATCCTCCTCATCTTTACAAGAACACAAAAGGTAAGGATTTTTTCACTTATCATGGTATGAATGGAAATTGAGATAATGATTGTTATGAATTATGATAAAATATTACATAAATGGAAGACAAAATTATTTTTAAATTTAAAATTAATATAAGAAACATTAAGGAATCCATGGTCCACAATAAATTTACATCTCACCTTACATTAACATGGGTACTAAAGAAAAATTACCGAGATTTAGATAAAATATATTAACATGTAATGCAGACTTAAAAGATATAAAAAGAGCATCAAAAATATCAAAGATAACCAATAAATGTTTGACTATTTATAAGAATAAATAAACAAATATCCAATATCAAAGGGTAGTTTAAATGACAATCAATATGATTCACAATTTTTGTTTCCTTTAGGGTGGTCAACATATTCTACAATAATCAATTTTATTTTATTATACACACTATCGTTAGATAATGGGTCAAGTGAAAACATAAGTACAATGACACTCATTCTCTATCTTGGATGTATATAGCAAGAACTACTAGCTACATAAAGCGTATTCAAACCATTCAATGGACATACATTAAATGATCTTGGGCATATATTCCTATCTATCCAATTTGGTTTATCAATAAAGCTAATCCATTTATAGTATTACTAATAATAATGGTATATATTATGTTATTAGGATACCATTGGATATAAAAAATCTATGCAATACCTCTATATTACATATATAATTTTAGTACATACATTTTAATTAAGTGGTAAGAGTTAAATGCATTCAATATGAGTAACATTAAATTCAGTCGTAAATCATCCTCCTCCACCACCACCATAGTTTCTTTTGGCACATATTCAAAATCATCATAAAAAATGTTATTGTATAATATAAATATAATTAGTGCACCCATTAAAGAGTATAATACAAAACTAGTTATTTCACCTATAAAATATATTTCTATAAAATTTATTTAGACAAAAGTGTTACAACCTCTAAAGCAAAAATATTATCAAATAGTTACTCAAGGTTTAAATAAATATAAGTATTATATGATTCATTATAAGGTAACACCTTAGATAATTTAGTGTGTTCCATAATATACATAGGCAACATGACTCTCTCCTAATATACAATAGACTCTACCAACTTCTACACTTTCTCAAGTTATACATCCTAAAAATGAAAATATGAGTAGTGTCCATGAAAATTATATCATATAACCTAATTCATTTTTGCACTCAAATACACACACACATGTATCACTTTTCACCAATGAAAATTCATCTTAAATATATATAATCCAAACATGCACTATGGTCATCCCACTGATGGAATCATAGGTTAGTTCTTTTAGAAACACCAAAAAACCAAAAAAAACATATTTAAAAAATATAAAAAATCAAATATTTTAAAAATTAAAAAAATAAGTATATTTCAAAGACATATATATATATATATAATATTCAAAATATTTGCAAAAATTTAAAAATTAGGACTTGATCATGAAATGAGATGCTAGTTACTTCTTTACATATGTTATTTATCATATATTTTGATAGATAAAATATTTATTTTTATATATACACATGAATTTCATGAGGTATATAAATATTATGTAGGGCATACATTTATATGTATTCGTAGATGATGGACTCCCTTCTGCCTAGTGGCCATACATATGTTAGGGAAATCTTATTCTATAGGTTACACTATAATAGGTTATATTTATTTATGACCTCAAATGCAATGTTGATCTACATATATTACAACTATTTTTCTAAACCACTCATATTTTACATTGTGTTACATGGACATGTTAAAATTTTATATAATACAACATTATTACATATGAATTAAATAGAATAGTTTTCACCTATTTTATTCTCATTCCATGATTTTTTACTTATTACAAGATATTATAGATATTTAATAGTTATTGTGTGTGTCCTTTGGCCCTTATGTGAAACTTTACTAAACATTTCTATGATATTTTTGCTTGATATGTGAGACATTTGAACATGTCATTTGTATGTGGTCCTTGGCCTCATTGTATGACATTATGAATTATAGTTTTTGTGATTATTAAGCTTCATTAGTGGTGTCATAATACATATCATGCACTTTAATTATGGTTACTTAACTATGTGCTTTATTTCTGAATCTATTTGAGCATGACACTTGTATCCCTCACATTCAATAGGTTACATGCATGCTTCAATAATAATAATAATAATAATAATAATAATAATAATAATAATAATAATAATAATAATAACAACAATAACAATAATAATAATAATAATAATAATAATAATAATAATAATAATAATAATAATAATAACAACAACAATAACAATAATAATAATAATAATAATAATAATAATAATAATAACATTTTTCTATGATAACATACTATCCAACATCATGTCATAATACACTAATCATATATTTATCACATGATAGGTTAACTCTGATTTTGAGATGAGTAACTTGTAGGCTACATTCTTCATCTCAAAAGGAGTGAATCATATTGGAATTTTATTAGATATCTAATTACCCATAATAAAATAAAAATCAAATTTGAGATAGTGTTTAAGTATCAAAGATATAGGGTATAATGTTTCAAAAAATTCAAATTATTTCAAAAATTTAGATACATGATAAAAATTGGTACATCGATATAGATTTTTGGGGCATATGACATGCATATGTACTCAATTTTCAAGTACTCAAAGAACATAATACTACAATAATGAATGCATATGTAAAATAGTTACAAGATCAATATTATATGATACAAATATAATTATAATTGAGCATATAGAAGCATATCATTATATATCATTGGAACACATTTAGGGGGCATTATATTCATTAATAACCATGCTTATTTAAAGTTCAAAGTTACAAATTAAAATTAAAAATGTTCATTTCAATTCAAATCCATGACCAATGTGGTTTTGATTAGACTACATGAATATCCTTCGTTCTCTTTCAATCATTAAAATATATAAACTATCTCCATCTATAGTGGTGTGATTTGATAGATTAAAAGTAATGTAAGTTGAGGTACATTGATTCTCAGCATCCAAGGTATTAATTATAACAAACCCATTGTATGGTTCTATATTTTATTATGGGTGATGTACATTCAAGTGTATTAACAATATATAGTATTGGCATCACTTTTAGTGAACCAATCATGGTTCTAAATTTTTGGTTTGGTAGATTGAGTACTATTACCCATTCATGAGAGTTATAATTGTAAATATTTCATATTTAGGGCCTTGATTGGTTATTCAAAATTATGACTTATTCACTCTAAATTTTCCATTTCCCCAAGTAACTCAATAATGAGACAAATTTATTCATCATTAGTTATAAGTTAAAGTGAAATTTGGTCTCACATACATAATGTGTACTACTTAATTTCTCTCTTTCTAAAATAAATAATTTTTAAAGTTCAATATTTTTCAAATTTGAGATGAACAAAATGAATACTTTATGAGTTAGTCTAGGGTTTTTTAAATCTAAATGAATTGAAAAATTGAAGCATCTACTATAAAGTGTGTTATACATAATAAGGTTCAATTAATTATCCTTTACCCTTGTAATTTCATTACCATAGTAGGGGATGTAGAAACAATTTTTTTTCATATGTACTTGACAATGTTAATTCTTAACACATCCTAAACCACATGACTTGAGATCAAATTCATTATTTTTATTCACCAATAATATAATCCATTTATCAATATATGGTTTTAATCCTTTCTTTACCATTATTATTTAAAACAAACTCCAATGTCAAATGCTCAATATGTCCAAAATCACCTTTATATTATCTCCCAAAAATAAAATTATCCCTTATCTTTCTAGACAAGTTTGTGCTTACTGGATAGGAGTGTCTCCACTACTATCCACCTAGGTTGGTCATGTCCAATTCTAATTAATGAATTTTTTTTAAATTCAAAACATGAATTTGAATCTTCATGTATATTTCACTTGGTTAGCTAAAGGAAATTGTCAAAAAATTCCTATAAATACACATCTAAAGTCATTCACTATTATACAATTGGTACTATGTATTGTTAAATTATACACTTCTAAATATTGATAAAATCTCCCATTTTTTTCCAATTCAAAATATTTCATAAGGAGAAGCCATAAGCCAATCCAAGATAATTCTAAATCAAGTTAGAGGCTATCATTGGCATGTATCAAAGCCATTTTATAAATACATACATATAGTTAAAGGAGAATAATTAGAAAATCATTCTAGGTGAGATAAATAAGTGGGATTGATTTCCTTGGAGTATTATATAAGTAGGAAATGATCAATCATCAAGGGATGGATTAAGGTCAACTTATCCCATTGCACACCTCTTTTTTTACAAGTTTTCATGATATCAATGTTTTTTCTAGGGTTTTAAAGGTAAGAGAAGCAAAATATAAAATTATTCACAATGTAATAAAAAGCTCAATACCTTATATTACTAATTAGAAACAAATGTAAGAATTGGAATGATAATTTTTCTAGTACAATCAATAAGGATAAGTTTGTATGCAATAAATTCATACACTATACTTCTATCCACTTATAGTGGTTGTTTCTAGGAATATCATCTAGTTATACATAGTATATATAATTTCCATAATTATTACATACATACATACATATATATACATACATACATATATACATACATACATACATACATACATACATACATACATACATATATATATATATATATATATATATATATATATTCCTATTACTCACCTATCACATTAAACTAATAAAATATCATGGTTCATAGACTTGAATGCATTGTATTATGATCCACCTACAACAGACCTATCTAGGTTCTATTTTTTATTTTGTTCCTAATTATAAAAATGAAAAGTAACATTTTATTATAATTTCAACTTTCATATAGTCAAAAAACCTAAAAAAAAATATGTTTAATCTAAGAATATCTCATCTTAATGTTTTCCAAAACTAGTAATGTTTCATATTCAATATTTGTAAAAATTAGAATTGTTGAATATTGTATATATTTAACATTATGATAAGTCCCACTCTTCATATATTATATATAATAAATTAAATAATAATAATAATAATAATAATAGGGTAAAACACTTAACTATGATATATTTTTTCATATAAAAAAATTACACATGCTTTCCATAGTGTTTCTTGATTGGGTGCCACACAGATTCATAGATTGCATTATAATAAACTTAATTATACTTGACCAGATTCTAATGAGTAAATTTCATCAATAACATCTCATATATTGGGGAAATTACCATTAAAAATATATTCCATAATTATATCTTTCTTTGTTTGTCCTTTATCATTTTAAGCTAGATTACATTGGCTAATACTTATTATGCTAGTACCTAGATATTGTATATCACATGCATATATTCATTAATATTTGTACTTCCTTAATTTAAATATTATGTTTGAAGTATTTTTATAAGTTTTTATGTGTTTATTTACTCTTACATAATCTTTCATAAAAGGATACTCTTGTCATCATGTTTTGTGGGTCCTATCTTTGTGTGGTATCACTAAATTATCTAATGATTGACTTGGGTGGTTGCTAAACTTTGTGGTCCATATATTTATTAATTTATGTCATCCATGATTTTAATAATGGATAATTATTTTTTATTTTATATTCATGATTTATATCATGATTATATTGTATATGCCTTTTATGAGGTCACACTACTTTGGTGTGTTCTCATTGGTATATCTAACCCATTTGGGGGCATATTATATCTTGTTTTCTAAATTATAGTTATTAACATGTTCATGTGATTATGAGTAAATCCATCCCTATTTTATTATGATTTATATGGTAATATATTTCCTAAACTACATTGTAACTTATACATATATCAAAAAATAATTAGTTGGTATCAACTATATTTAAATTTAAGTGTTGGTTTAGGATATTAATGATTTAAGTCTATTATTTTAATAATATATGGGGTATTATAAAATTTAATTTTAAAATGAGTGATTTAAAAATATGTGTCATTCCCTTACCTCAAAATGGTGCATATATGTCGGCATTTTAATTTTAAAAAAATCAAATTGGAGTGAACTTGATCATATTTGAGCAATATCACTCAAAATTGAATAATTTTATCTAATTAATTTATCAATAACTAAATTGTGTGTTGGTGAATTCAAAAGAAGTGTTGGATATGTTTTTGAACCTATAAAAATTATAACTATGGAAGTTAGTTTGTTATGAAATTTTGGGAAAATATCGAGCAGGTGTATTTTTTCATTTGCTCTCTTTTAAAAATTTAAATGTTAAAAAATTCAAATTATTCAAACTTTAAACTTCAAATATCCATCATGAACATTGCTACATCTAAAAATTATAATTTTTTGTAAGTACATAAAACTATGTGTGAACTTTAAACTTCAAATATCCATCATGAGCATTGCTACATCTAAAAATTATAATTTTTTGTAAGTACATAAAACTATGTGTGAATTGAATCTTATCTTTATTTTTTTTCAAAAATCCCTTCATACTTACATATGTAGGTGAAGTTGTGTGTTTAAAATATATTTAATATATACTTTGAAGAATACATGGAATCTCTCACATGTTTATGCCAACATAAAAAATAAAGTATTATATAGAAACTAAAATTTGGAACAATACCCTTATTCTCAGTATCATACTCCCAATATATCATATTTGGATGATGTTTACATATTTTTTTTATTTTTGGTTCATCCTAGTCTCACTAATGTCCATATTTATACCTCATGACTAAAAACATTGTATAAAACTTATTATTAACTATTTATCTATGTCATTCATCTATCTAGCACATGCTATCAGAGTTCATCATAAAAATAAAGTTTATGTCATCTCAAGGTAAGAATCATATAAATCATGTATTCATTTGGGTTATAAATGCACCCAATGAGTGTTTGTCTATTTTACCTTTGTCTGAAAATGTGCATATTTCTATTGATTGTGTGATTATAAAAACACTCCTTGTTAATTCTAAAGGTATCTAATAGACATAAATTATCCTAGATTAGTGATATGACTATATTCAAGGGTACCACTAAATAGATCCTTAACCATCTCTACTAACACAAAGATATATGATTTTAAATATACCACTAAATAAAAATATTGTATTTTATATTAACCAAAAAATAATATTACATAATATTCCAAGGTAATGAGATACAAGCTATTCCCAAATAAAAATGAAACTAGAAATTTATTATCAAAATTATGGATTCATTTAGGTATCCCTTATTTATCTAAGGATATAAGACTTATTTTTTATCCCACACTTTATTTTGTTCCATAATGTGGTATAATACTACCAAGAGATATTTAGCTTCCTCTTTATTTTTCAATGTATCATCCCTTTTTATCACCATCAAGATTCTAGGCATTTTTTCTATACCTCTATGTATAATTAGAATTCTAATTTAATAATTTTTAATGAACTATATTAGATATATAATAAATATTTTTATTATTCCTAAGAATATTCACACCATTGAATCTAAAATATATATCAATTTAGTTCCAATAGAAGTCACTTTCACCAACTGCCATCTCATTTATTGAATTGTTCCTTATGAATTTATTTAGAGTATATGATAACTAATCAAGTAATATATAGATATTTAATATATTAAAAATGAAATTTAATATTAGACCACCTATTTTTCATCAAAATATTAGGCACTTGAATCAATCTCACCATCATATGCTTCTGCAATAAACTATTCACCATGTGATTATTCTATATGTCCATGTCACAACTTTGCACTCATTACATATGTTTATTTATTACCTCATATGATCATGAATATATGATGACTTATTATAAAAAAACTTTTCATCATGAAAAACCTTATAAAAAGTATTAAACTTACACAATCAAAATCATAAATATGCAAATAACCATTTATTCACTTAATTTACAAAACTATACTTATCCATCCTTAGTGATGTAATATTTATTTGATCTTGGGATGATCATGAATTAGACACCCAAAGTAACTGAAATGTGATCTATTATTAATAAGTTGAAATATTTGGGAGCATTGTTGTAGTGACAGATATATGTGAGATCCAACCATGTTGAGTCTTCAACTTTCCATTATTTCACTTAGCCAAATAATTTTTGTATTCTTGTCCATGCATCCCCTTGACCATTTTAGATTAAAATATGTCCTATATATTATTATTATTATTATTATTATTATTATTATTATTATTATTATTATTATTATTATTATTATTATTATCATCATTTTTTATTACATAAACCTTCCACTTGGTTTATTCCACTTACACTTCATTTGCCTCTTCATCTTATTTCCATTCATGGAACTCATATAATATACCACATTGAACATGGGATATATGTTTATTTATTTCAAAAACATAATTTCATAAACATTTATGAGTAAATTTTGTAATAAATTACATGGCCTTATTTAATCCATAATTATTTTTTATATTTTCTCCATGGGAACCACTCTTTACAAAAATGTTCCAACATAAGGTCTCCTAGCTAACTCTTTATTTCTTTGTTTCTCATCCACATGAGCATTATATTATAAACTATTATACTATAGACTTATCTACACCTCTTGGTGTAACTCACAAATATATTTCATGTTGTCATACACTTATGTGCTCATTCCATGTGCCTTATTAATGTATCTAAAATTAGAAATTCCCCTTGGAATTTTTCCATTAACGACATGGAAAGTTGTTTTCATAGTTCTCTTTTTCACAAACAATTACTATGAAAAATATTATTTTATTAAAACCATATCCAATTATTTGGGTTTATCTATGACTAGTAATATGAGTAAATTACCAATACTTATATTCACCAACTCATTTATTTGTATATCTATGGATGGAATGCTAAAATTAAAAGTATCCACATCTCTAAATTATTTCAATGTGTATGTAAAATATGGCCCACAAACTTGTTCCTTATATGACACTATGTTGTTAAACAACCCATTTAACCTCACCATCTCTCTAAGGAATAAGTTGGTGTTTTTCTCACATCACTTTTCTTATTACATGCAATAAAATGTGCCATTTTCAATAATATGTTTGCTAAAAAATTATGGAATCATTTCTTCTTTTTGTTTTTGGAAATCCTTAGATAAAATCCATGATAATTTCATCCCATGTATTATATTATAGTATAAATGGTTGATACAAACCTATGTTATAAATATTCCCTTTTAAAACTAATTAACTCTACACCTTCTCACATAATCTTACACATAAGTACACATCCTTGTGAAATAATTTCCTTTATCAAATTGCACCAGTGTATAAGTTCTTTCTAGGAATCCAATGTACCTTTATTAGGTCAAGTTATCGTGCATCAACTCTTTCGATATGTAAAAATGTGTTAACCTAATCAAAATTCCCACATGAACATGGTATTCCAACCATGGTGTTCTATCCACACTTGTTTGATTTGCACACACTCTCCATGTTTTATTATAATACTTATATTAATCATGATACTATCTCATGAAGTTAAACCCCATGGATTCCACTCTTATCTCATTCTAAAATAACACTCTCCTAATTATCACATCAAAAACCTTGTTTGATTTCCAAATGTTATGCTTCAACACAATTTTATAGCTTTGTAGGAAATCTACCCACTTCATGTGTCACTTATATGATTCCATTTAATTTTGATGATAACACAAACTCTTTTATAAATAGATAGTTATTCCACTTCTTTATTATATACATAATAACATAAAATTACTTGTCATAAACTAAGTATTTGTTGTTCACATTGTTAAAATTCTCACTGAATTATATGATGGGACTTCCTTATTTGATTAATAAAATTATAATCACTTCATCACTCAAATTTTATTCCAATTGGAACACATTATTCATATATGTAAATTCCAATATTGGCTTCTTAGTCACCTTATTATTTAATTCCTAAAATTTATACTCAACTTTATTTGTCCATGGAAATGAATTATGATCTTCTATCAATACCTCTAATATCACTACACAAATTATAATAAAGTTCCTAATCGACATCCTATAAAATTTCATAATCCCATGAAAAATTTCCATCTTAAGTTTTATCCTCAAATATGGCCACTCCAATATTGTACACACCTTATCTAGGCCCATCTTTAGACCTTTTTAGGATATCAAAAAACTATATAATATGAAATACATATTCATATATCATAATTTATTCACATTTATTAGTATATTTTCCTTTTGAAACATCTTTAGTATCATCTATGGATGCACCAAGGTTTCCTCCATCTTTCTAAACACCATAATATCATCTAGATATAAAATTACATGCATCCAATTTGATAGCATCCACTCTTCACAACAATTTTAAATAAATAATTCGCCCTACTCAGGAAATCCATCATGTGTTCCACTTGTGGTAATGAAAATTTGTACTTGATAATGATATTGCTTATGGACCTATAATATGTTCATGTTAACCATTATTCTCATTTATTTAGTGTAGATACTATAATTAATGTGCATGGTGTCAAATTTTATCTATTTATTTTTCTTTCAAAAACATTGCACACATAATTTCATATCTCCTGATTCTATTATAACACCATCTTATATGTATCTATTTTTGGAAAAATAAATATATGTATTAGATACATATGATGACTAATACATCTTATTGCCATCAGTCCTTGTAGAAATTCACTCAAAATAATGTCAATGAAATTGTCTAACTACTTATTCACTTTTCATAAAATTTATTTATTTTATTTTTTGACACTTATATTATCCTCTCAAACTAAATTAGTCATGATCTCTAAATATACCTTATCCCTTTCCACATATCAAAAAAATTCATTGCCTTATATAATCAGTACTCATATGCAAACATTTTATCACTTTCTTTCTTCCCTACCCTTCAACAGGCTCAATGAGAAATTATTACAATCCTTCTCTAAGTGATAAATTTTTAATTTTCCCTTATGAATAACCTTATATTCATATTTATAAAACCTACCCAAAATTACCTAACACGTATCCATTAACATTACATTAGACCTTACATCATCTTGTTATGCACTAATATATAATTTTACTAGGCATTACTCATTCACTAGGACATGATGGCCCTTTTGTAGCCATGACACCTTATATGGGTTTAGATATTTAATTGAATTCAAACCCAATTTTTCCACCATATTGATTATTTATGTTTTTATAGACCAAAATCACTCTACAACAATTACCTCCCAATTTTCACATGATTCTAAATAGGCCCTTATTTTGTGTTAGTTCATTATCCTTTATTAGTGGATTCATAAATAACATTTTTATCATGAGTTTTTCTCTACACTATGTCTCCTCAGATTGATAAAAAAATCCAATTGACTTTGGATCCCCATGCACAACATGGTATTGAACTTCATAAATTATTCTAGCTTTCCATTTTGCCTATAGACATTCATATTCCCTATGTCCAAGATGTCTAAATACAAAAAAGAAATCTTATGAATCCTCCCTTTCCTCAATAAAATATTCTTCATCCTTTATACAAGTATTACATATTATTTCATGATTTATCTTACTAATTCCCATTTATTTCATCCTATTTGTGTGCATGTGCATTATATTTTTATCTCCTTGTGTACATAGGTTCTTATTTAACCCTTTTTATAGATATGGAGGCTTAAGGGGGTATAATACATTATGAAAAATGATGAATAAACTATTCTAAATTAAGCTAATTAATTAACAAAATAGATAAATGAATATTTTGAATTAAAATGTTGAGTTAAACTAAATATAAATAATTGATTCAAAATAGTAGTTTGATTGATTGAAAACTAAGGAGATACAATACTTAACTTATCTAAAAATGCACATGAATATTTGAGAAGTAATAGGGGGAATCAAGGATGGGAAGGATCAGGATCATCAAATCCTTAAAATATTATTTATGGAGGCGTAGACACTTGCATCATGCTATGGACACTTGTATTGATAATTTTATCCTAACTCAATGTAATTGTTCAGTACAAAATATTCACAATATTTTGAAGTGATAACATAGAGAATTTTGGGTTTTATGTCACCTTTATTTTTATGTGTTTTATTCATGCATGTAGGCTATAAATGACTATCTATAAATCAAACCCTAACATGTAACCTTATGTATTTTTACCTTTCCAAAAATGGTTTAGTGGGCTTATGGTGTCTAGATGAACTCAAGGACCCATTTTTCAATGAACACTACCTACATAACCAATAATCCAAGGAAGTCCTCAAACTAATGTTGTTATCCTCTAGGCGTTGGCTTATTTATGCATAAGGGTGAAATATATCATAAGTAAAGGCATGAAATGATCTATTTTATAGTTTGATAAATATTTTTCATGGGTTGTTCTTTGATTCATTCAAACTTTTAATAAGATTGGTACTATGACTGATACAAAAATAGGGAAGAATAAATAAGTATAAATCAATTGTGTGATTAATTTATTTATCCTAAATAAACATTTTATTGGTATTTTATATATGAATAATGAGTAAGATTAAATTTGTATTTATACCACAAATTTTAAAAATATATCATGGTAGGGTTAAACAATACAAATAGGCTAACCCATAGGATTAAAAATATCTATCTATTAGATTAATATTTAGGACACAACACTTAATAAGAATATAGGCACTTACATTGACACAAGTGTCCATATTTGGGACACATGTCTAACAAGATATGAATATCTTGAGGAGATGAAAATGAAAATGAAGGTAATATATATATTTTTTATATTTGTATACAGTGCAAGAGATATGGGTCATTAGAAATGATTGGGTTAGACCATAAGATAAGTAGTTAGGCACAATGTGATGAAAAATGCAAGCCTTTTGGTAGTATGGAGGTCTAGAACTGAAGTGTATATCTATAATAGGTATTTTTAAATTATATATTACTAATATTATATATAAATTATATATTATTATATACACTTCCACACCCTTCAGTCTAGTAATGCATAAAGATGAAATTACTAGGTTAAAGGAAATAAATGCATATCATGGTGTATATAACACACATTACATTTATTTGAGATATCTTTAAGTGTTTTCCTAGTGTATGAAATGTAACCAATATAATTTTATAGAATAAATCAATGCATATAATCTAAAATTTGACATAACTTATATGGCTGAAAATAAAGAGATGAATAGAGTACATGTGTGTCGATGAAACCATGTTTCCCTTCGGTACTTTTTCTTGGTAAAGATATTTTATTATGAATTATTAGAGTTAAGAGAGTTTAAAATTTGAATATTGAATATTTTAATATGGATATTTTAAGTTAATTATTAACCCAATTTGGTATAAGGATGATTTTTGACACAACCATTAAGATCCTTATATCTCAATTGCATAACTCAAGTGAAAATACAATAAAATATAAGTCAAGTGGTATAAATTAATCAAATTAAAAAATTTAAGTAGTGTTATACTTTAAGGAAATTTTGTATCAACCACACTACTAAGTTGATCCAACTTATATAGATAAAAAGGCCCAAAATAATGTTTCTTGGTGAAAATGATGCATCTTGGTAAAGTATTGGTCTTTCTTGGTAAGTAAGTTTGAATATGTATTTGGAACTTGTCTAGAATATGAACCTATAATGTGTCTCAATATTAATTATATATAAAAATTTAACATAGAATTTGTAACTATGTAAAATATATGTCACAAATATGAGAAACTTTGTCCCAAATTTGTAAAAAATAATGCAATGTGTAAGATTTTGACCCTGGTGTATATCTAAATCATGTAAATTGTAATAAAATTCTAAAAATTCTAATAATTTTTATAAGTTTGGATTTAAGTCTCTATTATATGACCTATGGTTATGTATAAGTGTGTATTCTATGTCCTTATGACATGACCTCACTAATATTCCCCTTATTTAGGTAAGGGGAATGGAATCTGGTAAATACATTACCTCAAAAGGATAAGATAACTATATATATGCTTTTTTTCCCATATATATATATATATATATATATATATATATATATATATATATATATATATATATATGGGAAAAAAAGCAAAGTATATCAATGAATCTTGTAGTATGTGATCCCAATAATCCATAATATTCATGATATAAATCAAGGTCACATATATAAATTAATAGTACAATATCAAAAAACAATAAATAACACATGAAATAGAACTAAATGTCACAAAAAATTTCTCTAAGGACATCAAAATCAATGGGCATATCCAAATTCCACATATTTCAAGGAGCAACATATTTAAATTTCCAACTAGGAATAAACATAGAGTGACATGAGGGCCAAAAAGAAAGGAATATATTAAAATGTTTTAAAAGTAAGAAACTATCAAGAAATAAAAGGAATCTCAAGGAAGTTATAATGTGAATAAATTAAGTATAAGTAACCAAAATAATCATATCATACTAGTTCTTATATGTATGTGTTAATAAATATTAATGTAATATAGCATATCAAGTACACTATGAAAAATGTAAACATGACTATAGGCATGTGTAAGCATTGGTATATAATCTCAACATGATAATATATAAATTATAAGAAAGTAATATAACTTGTATCAATCATGATAAAATAATTATATTCCCCCAATGTAGTATATCATGTGGCAAGAGGAAAGGTCCAACATTTGTATGTGCAAGTATCATGGGTCTGGGGTATTCATGTAGCATAATAAAGTATTCATGAAATATACATGTGTATATAAATGATATTATATCTAATATCATAAATTAATCAACATATATGCCATGGAGATACTAAATAGGTGAATGTTGAGTATTTTTGTATTTTTTAGTCTATTTGAATGTTTTTAAAATTTTTGGATTATTTGTTTTTTATATTTATGTAATATTTGATTTATTTTAGTTAATGTGCTTTAAATGGATCAAGTTTATTATGATTGGATTTTTTTGAGTGAAAAAATTACATATCATTCTCCTCTTCTCTCCTTACTCTCTTATTATAATTACCATCACCATTGTGTGTTATGTAAACTAATCTTTCCTTGTAGGAAAATGAAATACCTTATTGATTTTCATTTGTTTGAGATTCTAATTGGTATAACCAAAATGTACCTAATTTTATAGTGCATTGATTTTTATGGGTCATAATACACACTTCAATTTGAACAATTCATGGGTTACAAGCAATTGGTAATATTATGTATCTCAATGAGTTTTTAAAACTTTCTTTATGATGAAAGTCTTATATGGTATAGCCAAATTGTGTCCAATATGTTTAAGTATAAAATGTTTATTTATTTCTAGGATGAATATGATTATGAATAAAATATGTTCCACCTATGAATAATGTAACTGTTAAATCCTTGTGTTGAGGGTTATTTTTTATTGGTTTAGTTTGAAGTGATTTTGAATTATGTCCATTTGGTATTAGTCATGTATTGAGTAATTTTTACAATGTTTTCATATAAATATTTGGAATGTCACCTATTTTTTCATTATATTAAATTGGTAATTCATGTCCATTGTATGTATCAAGAACAAGTGTTTGTACCTTTTAGGAGATAAATTTAAGTGGTTTCTATATTTGATTAGGAAACAAGAATTTATATGTATGTCCATATAGAGGTGGGTAAATGAGGTATAAAGTTTATATAATTCCCTTTACTTTAGTGGAATATTAATACCTCTACTAAATATTAATTGTAGATACAAATTTTAAGGTGAATATGCTATAGAATATGATGCATTTTTCAATCTAATAACATAATATTTAAGATATTCATCGTCATGTTGTTTGATGTTTTGTACATGTTCCAATGTGAATTTTGGCACATTGTGTGTATTAAAGGCTAGGAAGAAAACATGTTCTAATTTCTTGAGTGTAGTTAAGAAAACATTTGGTTAACTATATAACCAATCAAAATATTTGTTTATAAGGCTCATATGAAAACATTTTAGTAATATTTTCTCTTCTTTATCACAAATTTAAAAATATTTTAAATATTGAAATATATGTTTGTAAGGATTTTCATGGCAAAATAAAATGGCAATATTGACATGATAAACTCTTGTTGGTAAGTATATTAAATAAATCATTTTTTAGGAGTTTACTTTTGGATAATGTGTATACACCCTAATTTTGTCAATCAACCACAAGTACTATCTATTTTTGTTTCTTTTTCACATGAAGGTCTTAGTGATGAATATAACCCTTGTTCACATGGTCATTTTCGGTCTTTTGATCTTTTTTATATCTTATTTTCATTATTTGTTTCACCCCTAGTGGTCATAAGTCACTCCTCCTAGTCATAGGGGGACCTAACCTATCTTGCTTCATCTTAACCATATTTTTAGGCCTTAGGACACTAACACCATTTTAAAGACAACAGTGCCATGTGGTGATCATGTCCAAATATGGATCTAGTGTCTGAAGGTCATTTTCTCTCATGTTTTGGGTCTTAACCCTACCTTGATCCTTCTCTTATGTTTTTATCCCTCTTTTATGACTTGTCATCCAATAATTAAGGTATTATATTCAAATAAAATTTTATTCTATATAATTATCCTCACAAGAAATTTTACATCTATCACTTATTATTTTGGCACATAATTACATAAAATCAATATATAGTATAGATCAATACTCTTAATAATATTCAACTATTACATCTAGACATTTCATACTTGATCAAATAAGGGAATAAGCAAAAGAAATTATAAAATATTATGTGTATTTATTATAAACATTCCCTAAGGGAGAACTACATATGATATGCGACCAATAGAATTTAGGTTCAATGTAGGTAGTGGTCAAGATAACCAAAGGTTCTTCTCTCCATTATCATAATATCCCATCACCCATTTCTTATCTCTCTTTTACATTTGATCCCATTGTTTTTTCATGTGTGTAGGTATTCATTAAGGTTTTGGAAGATATTTAATGAAAATAATGACATATTTGAGCTTAATGAAGATAGAACCATCTACAAGTCTCCTAAAACCTCTCTTAGCTTATCTAAAAGTTCAAGATAGCTCCTCTAAGAGGGACACTAACACCATAATTGGACACTAACACCATATGTTGTTACTATACACATAAGGGTGCTACTATTTGAGGACATATTTTAGCTACAATCATAGAAAAAAGGCGTGTGTCTCTTTCTATACCATAATTTAGCTTTTTAAGCCATAAAAAAATGTGTTTTACTCCACATAAGCATTCTTTATCTATGTCCTTGTTATTTTGGAAAAGGCTTGTCAAATAAATTATTTATAGTTTTCATTATAGGTTACTATTATACTCAACCTTTTAATAACATATGATTTACATTCAATAAGTAATTCAAGGTTAAAACATTTGGTGAACCTATCTTACTTTGAAATCTCTTAAACCCCTTATTTTTCCTAGGGTTTACCTTCTTCCAATTTATGTGCACTAAATTACAATTACAAACTTCTATTTTTACTAATTTTTCATACAACCTGGATCTATAAATTAATCCTATATTAAGGATTCATTAATTTAATGTAATATAAAATTTTGAAAAACAGCCCTCATTCAAAACCTATATCCACATACTATGATCAAGGAATCCAAGAAGGGTGGTTATATCATATATTACCTTCACAATGAAAATAAATCAAAATGAAAAAAAACCACACTAGCAAGCATAAAACTATTTTGCCTATATCAGAAGGAGGAGCATGGTGAAGAAGAACAATTTTCAAAACACAACTAAAATTCAAGAAACCATACCTTCCTTACCTTCTTTGAATGCTCTAAGATATTTCTTCATTTGGATTACTTGGCTTGTGCTCAAGATATCTTTGGAAAATCGAGTTGTGTAGCTCTTTCTCCCCTTATAAACATGGTTGGATTTGTATCTTGATGTGGATTAAAGTGTCTTGGCTTATAATTTTGGTATTATAACTCTATATCTTTAACTCTTGTCATAAAACATGAATTATAACATTACTTTATCTAGGCTCTCCAAATAAAGAGGAAAATGCTTGTATCTATAGGTTTAGAAAAGGGCTTAGAATGGGTTAAATCCTAACCTATGTTTTATTAATTAACTCTATTAGAGTTAAAAGGTGTCCAAACCTCATGATTAGCATGGAGAAAGTGTGCTTTGAGATATTTTGAATTTTGAACAACTCACAAAAGCTAATAATGAAAACCTAAGGTATTCTTGATTTTTGAATTTCTTTTTTGATAATTCATTTAATTTCTTAAGGATAAATTCAATTAGGAATTTGATTAATTCCTTTTAGTATTTTTTACATTTTGAATATTTTTGAATTAATTGATATATGCATGTGATCCCATTAATTGATTTATAATCCAATATTGCATTGTATGAAGCCAAATTTGAGACATTTGGAAATTCTTAGGTCAAACATACAAAGGTTGTTAAGAATTGATCCAAAGTCTAGTGCGAAGCCATTAGTGGATATTTTTAGGTGTTTATTATTTTCCCCTATTTGGTAAGACATTGAAAGCTATAAGCATAGTAACATCTTCTCAAATAATAAAAATGTTTTATGTGATTATAAAATTAATGATAATGGATTAATTATAGGGTGTCCCCTTGAGGTAGTAGTTGAAAAAAGGTATAAAATAGTCCCTCAAAAAAAGTAAATAAGTGGACTACATAGATGAAAACATAATGATTAACCCAAAGTTGGGAAGAATCACTAAGAATGCAAGTGGGATGGTGTACAATGATTTTCCCAAAGGTAGTTATAATCATTGGAACTTGCTAGTGGAAAATATGATAGGAAGATGTAAGTGGGATGGTATACAATGATTGTCATAGGAAGTTATAACCACTACCACCTTGATTATGGAAAACAAGCCCCTATTAGGTGAAATAAAGTGAATGATTTTCCCAAAGGTGGTTATAATCATTAACCCTCAAATTGGTGGAAACATAATGATTTGCCTTAAGGTGTCTATAATGACTATAAACTCAAGTGGGATGGTGATCATTGATTTTCCCATAGGTGGTAATAATCATTGGTCCTTGATAGTGACAAAAATGATATTAAATGATGATGGAAAATATGATGATGTCAAATTTATATAGAGGATAAAGATGAATTAGGCAACCTGTTAGTAGGGAGATGCTCATCTGAACTTGAAAGAATGACAATTATTTCATTGTTTAATTAATCTATTTTGGATATGATTTAGATTAGGACAAGAATATTACTAGTGTTGGTACCAAGGAGATATTTTTGATTCATTTTTCATGTAGATTTCTTGAAGTTTATTTTTGATATAGCACATGATGGTAGGAATCATGATAGAACACCATGAGGACTTGGCTTAAATATGCATAAGGACTAACTTTCAATCCAATACTCAAATTAAAATAATAAACTAATGATAAAAACCATGATGACAATGTTGACATATGAATATGAATTGATTCAAGAATCGTGTGTAAGGAATCACCCAATGAATTCATATAGACTAAATAAAGACAACAACACTTGAAAGTAAACAAATAGGCATGTAAACAAACAAAATAAATAAATAAAATGAAGATAAAAAAACAAAATAAAGAGAAATAAAAAAATGAACAATGGTTATTCAAAACATTAGTACAAACAAATGCAATACAAAAAAAGTGATGAACATTACCTTAGAAAATATGAGACAACTTAACAAATAAAAAAATATGGGGGGAATATATGAAACTGAAGGGTGTAGCTAAGCTATCTCCATATACACTAGGCAAGTGGACACTGGCTACATAGTAATATGGATGTAATAGCCAACAAAACTTTAGGCCAAATGTAGTTCTCTCAAGATATGGGATAGAAGAAATAGATGAAAATAAAACATGATGATGTGCTACAATAATATGGGAATGAGCTTGAAAAATGGAAAGAATGTTAGATAAAAAGGCCAAAAAGGATGGGCAAAATAAATTACAAGTGATTTTTTTTGACTTAGTAAGGATTCTTAGAATCCTTAAGGCAAATAAGTGGTTAATGTTTTTTGTTTTTCTAAAAAATTTATAATTTTTTTTAGAATTTTTTAATATCTCAACTTGATCAAGAATGATGAGATAATAAATGGTCCAAGATCACAAAATAGAGAGAATGTTCAAACATGAAATTACTCATAAAATGGTGAAAGCATGAGTAAGGGGGACTGAACTTACCTTAACAAGTATCGAGCATTACCAACATAGTCCTAAAATGGCCTCAAGTCATAATAATTCCACCTTACAATAAAGGAATCTAACTAGTGTAGTAACCAATTCAAATAAAATAGGTATAGTTGGTATAATGGCATAATACAACATAGGACTAGAAATTTGTTATGTCAAGGCACAATGAACAAATGTTGCCCCTAACTTTCCCATAGGTGGTTATAACTAGGATACAATGGATCAGATCAATGATACTAATTTGTCCATAGGTGGTTATAATTAGAAAAAAGACCAGTGAGACACTGATTTTCCCATGTAGGTAGATATAATCAGGCTCATATAAACAAACATGAATATAATGAAATAAGAAACTAAGGATGTAACTACCAAAACTTTTATCATACTACTCCAAAATACTACCTCTATCTACAATTATTTAAATAACTACTAAAATTGATCTGATTCTTCATGTTGAAAGCTAAAACTTAATGGATGAAATAAGGTCAAATAGGCTAGGTAGGTAGGATTAAAATATGTTAGGTTGTTAGATAGGAATGGTAGGATGGATAAATTATATGCAAAGTGATAGGATGGTAGACTTAAATGATGGTAGGATGGTAGAATAATATAGTACAAAGCATAATATTGATAATATGGTATAACTTGAAATGGTCCTCATATAAAATACACCAAGTTACTCAAGTGTAGTAGCACTTGAGGTGTATAATGTTCATCATCTCATCAATTTTATCTCCATTTGGTGTGGTAGGCCTATGTGCTACAACACCATAGTCTATAACAATGATGAAAGGACCTACCCAATTGGGTTTGAACTTGCATTTATGCTTCTTTTTGGTCATGGTATTATTTTGGTTTTCTTTGAGGATAAGATCACCAATTTTAAAGTCTCTCTATTTCACATGTTGATTGTAGTGTCCACAGGGTTAATTTTTATATGCTTAAATGTGGTTTACTATGGGTAATCATTTATCATAAAGTAACTCTAGCTCTTTCAGGTGAGCTACTCGATAGTCTTCATCATCTAGGACATGCTTTAGAGAGATGCATAATGAATGTAACTTGACCTCAATGGAAATAATGGATTTAGTACCATAAATAAGTTAGTATGGAGTGGCACATGTGGGAGTGTAGTGATTAGTATGTTATTCATAGAGGGCTTAAAATATTTGGAGGTTCTAATCACAACTAATATCATTTACAATATTTTAAGGATGTTGATAATGGTTTTGTTTAATGCTTCAGCTTAGCCATTACCTTGAGGGTAATATGTTGTGAAAAAATGTTGAGTAATCTTGTATTAATCACATAGTAATTCAAAATACTTGTTTTTGAATGATCTACCATTATCAGATATAATGTTAGAAGGGATGACATAGTAAAAAATTAGATGGTTAAAGATGAATATGGAAATTTCCTTTCTAATCACATAAGGGGTATAGCTTCAATCCACTAAGTGAAATATTATGTGGTGATAAGGATATGCTTATGGCCATTTGATGAGGTGGGGTTTATCTTCCCAATGAGATTGAGGCCCCATGTATAAAATAGACATGGTGTCAACATTGGTTTCACATTCTTGGCTAAGGCATGAATTAGATTGGCATGTTGTTGACATTTATCACATATTTTCACATATGTAATTGCATATGCATCTATTATTGGCCAATAGTACCTAGTACATAAGATATATTTGGATAAGACTAACCTAATAGTATAGGTACCACATATCCCTTCATGAACTTCCCATAACTCTAATGTAGATTATATCAAAGGTAAAAAATGAAGTCAAATTCCATCAAAACTATGATGGTATAGGGTTGGTTTGAGTAAGGTATAATACTGGGTATTGTGAGTGAAGACCTTGGATTATTTTTAGGATAAGTCAAGTGGCATAATATGGGCATGAAGGTAAGTGTAAAGGTATAAATACCAAGTAGAGTTGGGACCAATAATATCATATATTATTGTGATGGTTGATGGCTCATGAGTTGGTGCTAACATATTTTTAATGACAAACTAGTATTATTTAGAAATATCTATTTATCAAATTAAATACCTAATGGTAGCTATGGCATCTACTATTCTATTATTACCCCTTTGTATATATTCAAACTAGATATTAGCAATCTACTACTTGAGAGTGTTGATCATGGCCTTATAAGGAACCAACTCATCATCTTTTGTCTATAATTGGTCTATAATCTAATTGATGATTAATTAAGAACTAACATAAACCTTTAGATGATGTATGCTCCATTTTAATACATATCAAATCCCTGTAACAAGTTCTTAATACTCATCCATGTTTTAGATAAAGGTAAAAATAGGTTTTGATGGGATCCCGAAACCCAAGTACAAGGAACGAAAGATAAAGCTTCAATGCCCATAGGCAGAACCTAAAAACTACTACAGAGAAGTAGCAAAAATAGGTTTTATATGGACCTAAAACCACCAGAGAGACCACTAGTCAAAACCCAGATTTAACATAGATCTGGCTACACCATAGATAGAAGATTACAAAAATAAACCAGAGAACAGGACCATAAAACATAACCAACAAGAAGAACCAGACTATTCTTCTAGTTCCAAAATCATTTTCACTATTTTTATACCTTTCACAATAGTATCCTGAGTGGTAGTTGCCGCCAACTTGGCTCCCTCTTGTGTAGCCTTCTTTCTTGAGATTTGTCTCATCCTTTTGCTAGGCCCCTCCAAATATTTGGTCTCCTCGCTACCTCTTTTTCCAATATTGGTAGCTGTAGCACATATGTTGGACGTTAATTCCTCCATTTTTGTTCTGTTCTCCCTAATGAGTTCCCGAAGGTTATTCTCATAATCTTTGAGCTTGATTGGGATATCTCTTATCTATTTTTCCATGTTGTTAATTTTGTTCCATGCAACTTTCTAGTTATCTTCCATAATTTCCACTTTCCTTTTGAGGTCCTTAATCTCCTTACACATCCAAGAATCAAGGTGGAGAGAAGCCTCTACTTTGCATTTAACCCAACTCGTAGGTGTGTACATTCCATCTTTCTACCTTTTCTCTCTCCATTCCTCAGAATTCTTATTGGGACTATTCCCGCCTTCTTCAAAGTGATCCTCTCAGCCCCTTTGATACTATTCTTTTGTTCTAGTCTGAATTTCCATGTCCATTTCTTGATTGTCATCATAAACTATTTTTCCCTTTCGTTTCTTGAAATAGGGTCCTCTACAGGTCCATCCTGGACAATATCTTCCTCCGACACTTTCTGATTTTCCTCAGTTTCTTCTTTACTATTTTCAGATTCCTCCTCTTTGCTGACTCCTTTCTCATTCTTCTCTTGACATTCTTCATCCTCATTTGAATTTGTATTCCAGCTTTCAGTACCTTCTTCTTCCTCTAGATTTTCCTCCCTAGGTTTATCAATTCTCTCCCACTCTGTATCTTCTTCCACATTCTGATTTTTGGTGCTGGGGAACTTGATTTTGTCTTTCCCTTTTACAATTTCACTCTTTCTACTCCCAGACTCCTTATTTCTCCCCTGGTTAGGGTTCTTAACCATAGCTTTATTCTTGTAGTAGCCTTCGATTAACAGAATTAGGCCTTCATGCAGGATAGGACACGTTTCCTTCTTCCTGTGAGCAAATAAACTTTGGACCAAAGAGAAGCATAGGTAAAAGGGAAAAGACAATCGTACCTTGTGTCTGAAATGATTAAGGAAGACAAAGTGGAATTTATGCACTCTCTTGCTTCTTCCATCCAAGATGAAATACTCCCTTATACAGCATAAGACATCCCTCCATATCCCCTTAATCTGTTCCAATTCATAAAAATCCCCATTCTTGACCAGCTTCTGCTCTTCCACATCCATCTTGGGGAACTTGCAAAAGGCCTCGTTCGAAATGCTTGTCTGCTTGGAGAATTTAAGTCCATCCATAGGCAGCCCTGTAACCTCTGCTATAAAATCCTCAGTTAGGTTCACTTTGATACCATGCAAAGTGACCCTTTCATCAATCCAATTTTTGAAAAAAGCCATAGTGATATGCGGTTTTGACCCATGTAGCCTTTCCATATAGTTCACAACTTTTCCTTTCTATAGAATTCTCCAGACATCTTGTTTCTCTCTCCATTCATCACAATTTTTGGGCTCCTGCTTCCTTGGTTCTCCCTTCCTTTCACAAGCCATACTCATCTCCTTTGAAACCCAGTTGCTATGAACTTTACAATGATCCCACCTGCTGCCAATTTGATTTGAAAGTTAGCTTTGTTTAGGCATGTTTAGGATCCGATTCTCACTCTCAAGAGCCTTCCTCTTTAATGATTGTAGACCTATCCCCGCAAAGCCACTCCTCCTACTCATTATATTTCTATTACAATCTAATATTTCCTTCCTTTGCATGGGTTACATCATGAAGAATGAGCGCCCTCAGTTCCACATTCTTTTCTAATGTTTCCTGCCACCTCACTTTTTGTCTTGTCTGGACTACACAGTTTGCTAACCAATCTGCCACTCCATTGGCTTCACGATAGGTGTGGGTTATAGTCACTTTCTCAAATTTTTTTATTAAGGTTTTCATCTCCATTACCATAGCCTCTATAGTCCAAGATAGTATTTTTATTGTTAAGAATATTTATGATGATCAATGAGTCCCCTTCTAGCCACAATTTGGGATATCCCAAATCCACAGCTATTTTAATGGTCTGAAGGGCAGCACTAGCTTCGGTAATGTGGCAATTCGATTTATCGATGGGGATTGCAACATCATCAATAACCTTTCCCATATGGTTTCTCAAGACTCCACCATAACTTGCATTCCCCAGATTCCCTTTAGTAGCTCCATCAAAGTTTCCTTTAATCCACCCTTGAGGGTAGCATTCCATGTAACTCCTAATCTGGGATTATCAGGTTTACCTTTAGAATTTTCCGTACTTAAGGGATTATCCGCTTGGAGAGTTGAGCTTGGATTCTTTTGTGATAAAAAATTCTCCTTAATAGCTCTAATGATGTTCTGTCCTACCACCCATCCAGGGAGTTCTTTATTTCTAAAAATTTGGTTATTTCTTTCCTTCCATATTCCCCACCAAATATGTGGAAGAGTAAGTTTCCATAAAAAAATTACTTCAAAATTTTTGGAGGGGTAGTACCAGATTTTAAGAGATAATTCCACGTTTTTATGATGGATCCATGTGATGCCCCATAGATTGAGGATCTCTTTCTAGACTAGTTGTGTAAAAGAACAATTTACGAACAAATGATCTCTATCTTCAAGGCCCTTCTTACAAAGAATACACATGTTCACAATATATATTCCTCTTTTCTGTAAATTGTCCAAAGTTAAGATTTTATTTTAGAGAAGGGTCTAGAAAAAGATTTTGATTTTAGGGATGAGCCCCTTGATCCAGGCCTTCATCCACAATGGTTTGTTGCCATTTCCCTTTGAAGTGAAAATGGAAGAAACTTTAAGCTGTTTGCTTGGCTCATTATGCTGAACAATCTTATCTTCAAGATTAGGGTATAGAGATATAACATTTAAGGATAGTTGAATATCCTTGAAATCTTGATCATAGTCAGTGAGGTTCACCCAGGAGTTGTTCTACCAGTATTGGTTAACCATTATTCCCACTCTTTGCTTGCAACGGTCTATAACATCTTTATCTTAGATTTCATCTTGCAAAGGTTTTCCTTTTAACCAAATATCTTCCCAAAATTTCACCTTTTTGCCATTGCCAACTTTCCAGGAACTTCCTTCTTCTAAAACATGTTTAGTGCCCTGGACTGCCCCCCATATGGCAGAAGGATGGGAAATGTCTAGATTAGAAAAGAATTCAGGGAGAGACTTTGCGTTAAATAAGTATTTGTGCTTCCATATTTTGCTCCATTCTTTATTTTCCTGATAAACCCTCCAACCCTACTTAGCTAAGAGAGCTGTGTTCATACTTCTAATTTTCCTTATTCCTAGTCCACCTTCCCTGATAGGTTTACAGATGTTATCCCATGCTATTAAAGGCATTCTTCTTTTCTTCTTAGTACTTGACCAAAGGAAGTTTCTCTGAATTTTTTCAATAGCTTCAGCAAATTTAGTGGGGATTTTGAAAAGACTCAAAGCGTACTTGGGTATGCTTTGAAGACTTGCTTTGAGGAGGGTGAGCTTTCCAGCTTGGCTTAGAAAACTACCTTTCCATCCCGCTAATTTCTTACTGAATTTGTTAATAATTCCTTCCCAGAAATCTTCAGGAACTTTCATCCCAAAAGGGAGACCAAGGTAAGAGGAAGGAAAAGATCCTATGGAACATTCAAGGATTTTTGCTATTTTGTTTTGTCTGTGACTTGGGGTATTAGTAAAGAATACTGCACTTTTGTTCTAGTTTATCAGTTGTCCAGAGGCAGAAGAATATAAATTTATAGCTTCCTTTAAAGTTCTGGCTTCTGTGACTTCAGATTGCCCCATGAAGATAGTGTCATCAGCAAATTGACCATGGGAACATATTAAAGGATGTAAAGAGGGTTTCAGTCCCTTAAATAAGCCTTTACTAACTATGTTCCCTAAGTATCACCCCATACTATCAGCCTTAATTATAAATAGAATAGGGGAAATAGGATCTCCCTGTCTTAATCCCCTTGATGGATTGAAAAAATGAGACGAACTCCCATTTACCAACACATCAATAGAAGTAGTAGATATCAACTGCTTAATCATATCAACCACTCTTTATTCAAAGCCAAAGGTAGTAAGGCTTTTAGAAAGGAATAACCAATCCACGCTGTCATATGCTTTAGCAATATCCACTTTCATTATGAACCCCTCATTGTTTGAGCTGAATAGCGAGTGAATATTCTCATGCACCGTTATTATAGAATTGAGGATTTGTCTGCCTGGGATGAATCCATTTTGTTGATTAGCGATTATCAATGGGATCACTTAAATTAATATGATTGTTAGAACTTTATATATTATCTTATAAAAGGAATTGCATAAGCTAATTAGTTTAAACTGATCAAGTCTGTCAGCTCCAGCCTTTTTTGGAATCAAACATAGAAAAGTGGTATTAACTTCCTTCAGCATCTGTTTGGCTCCAAATAATTCCTTCACTGCATTACTCACATCTTTGCCAATAAGTTTCCAGAGCTTTTGAAAAAATAACATGGGAAAACCATCTGGTCCAGGTGCTTTATCTCCTCTAAAAGATCTAACTGCTTTGAAGATTTCCTCCTCCTTAGGTATGGAACATAACATGTTATTCTGCTCCTTCGAGACCAAAGGAGGAACCATGCATAGGCTATTAGCCTGACTTTTCAAGTTGATGTTTCTATCAGCCTTCATCAGGGAGGAAAAAATGAAAGCATTTCCTCCTTTATTTCCTTTTCCTCTGTTATCTTTTGATCTCCTTTTTTCAAGTGTTGAATATGAGTTTTAGCTCTATGTTTCAGAGTGGAAAGATGGAAAAACTTTTTATTTTTGTCTCCTTCTTTCAACCACTGCACCCTAGATCTTTGTCTCTAATAGGTTTCTTCCTTTGTTATAATATCTTGGTATTGAACCAATTGTTCACTTTCTTATCTACGGAAGTCAGAAGTATAACTGTTTTGATGAATTTTTTCCTGAATTCTACTAATTTCTTCCTTAATAGTCTTCTTTTTCTCAAAGATATTTCCAAAACAATCCTTATTCCATTTCTTAACTTCCTTTTTAAGATTTTTGAGCTTGGAAGCCACTCTATAGAGAGCTATTCCCTCAATAGGTATATTCCACCACTATTTTATTTTGCTTTCAAACTGTGGGTGTTGCATCCACATCTTTTCAAATATAAACGGATGGTTCTTTTTCTGGTTCAATTTGACCACTATGAAAATAAGAGGGAAATGATCTGAGCCTATTCTATGGCATGCTTCCAATTTATAGGTATAATCTTTTGTCCAGTCTAGGGAAATTAGAGCCCTATCAAGCTTGCCCTGTATACATTCATTATCAAGTCTCGTATTGCTCCAAGTATACTGAATTCCTTGCAGCTCCACATCCATTAAGCCTTCTTTACTTATAAACTCTATGAGATCAAATCTCCCTTCCATTTGATTAGTATTACCCCCTTTTTCTCATAATAATAGAGAGGAACATTAAAATCTCCCACTATAATCCATCGCCCACAATAATCTTTGCTTCTAAGATTTGAGAAGGTTTCCCAGACCTTTTTCCTTTAGTTCTTGGCATTGGGAGCATAGATATTTACAACATACCAACTTTCCTTTTGGTCAAAACTAGTTATTTTAATAGCCAAATTTTTTTTACTTTCCATCAAAATAGAACCAGAATATTGGTTTTTTTTCCATAGCATCATGGTTCCCCCTGAAGCACCTTCAGAGTTGCTGGCCTTAATAGTATAATTTTTAAAATCTTTGATCTGTTCTGCTTTCTCTTTACTCATTTTGGTTTCTTGGAGCAGAAGGAAGTCTGGCTTTTGCTCTCTGACAAAATTCCTAATTAAATCAACTTTATATATGCTATTTAGCCCCCTAATATTCCAGCTAAGAATTCTCATTGGTTTTTATTGTTATGAAGCCATTTCGGTAGGGTTGCCTACTTTCCATCTGCTATATTGTGCTTGCTTTCCATCTCTCTATTCTTCTTTGTATATTTTTTCCCAGGTTTATCTGGAGATCCTACATCCGGTTTTAATTTGGCTTGCGGTTTAGTTCCTTTTCCTTCTTTGCTCCTAAGAGGACCATTTCCTTTCACACTGCCATTTCTCATCACCATGTGTTTTGTATTGTTCTTTTTCTCACCTTTTATCTTTTATATTTTTGAATTTTTATTAGTCTCTTTATTTTCTTTTGCCATTAGGGCCTCTTTCATAGGAGTGTTATTTTCATCCTTTGATGCCTCCTACTTTTCCCCCATCTGGGCATCACACGTCTCCCCTTCTTCTATATTATTCCCCCCTTTAAGTAATACTTCTCCTTCCTCTAATCCTTTAATATCCTTTACCTTAAAAAGTTAATTTTCTAAACTTTGGGTATTCTGGTTTAGAAAATTAGCTTCTTCTTCTGTTAGATGATCTAGTTTTTTGTTCTCTAATTTCATCCCCTTCTCTTCCATTAGGGGACTAAAGTTTTTTAATAGGGACTCTATTGCTCCTAATAAATTCAGGTCACCATCTTCTTCTTTGTATAAATTTTATCCTCTTCTATGTGTAGATCTACTCAAGCTTCTTGTTTCTTCCCTATCTTTCGATAGTCCTCTTTTACCTTCCATATTTTCTTTTGATGAATCTTTATATTTTTCCTTTCCTAAAAATTTCTTGGATGGGGTCTACCCCTGTTGGGGAAATTCTTTACCCAATGCCCCTATTTCTTACATGCATTTTAAGAATTTGGTAGATCTTCAAAGATAATCTCTTGGGGTTTCTTACCAAGCTTAGAAATTAATTCCACTTTTTTTGGGAGATGGTTCAAGTCTACCACTTTAACATAAATTTTGGCACTTTGGAGTTTAGTTCTTGAAGCCGTGGCGTTATCCATAGCCACTAACTCTCTAAATGAACTAGCAATTCCATTGAAAATGTCCTCATGCCAGAATTCTAATGGAAGACCAGGTAGTCTAGCCCATATAGGGGTAGTTAAGAAGGAGTCTGATAAATCCATTTCTGGTTCTCATTTCTTGATTGTAAGAGTGCATTTTCCAAAAGACCAAGGCCCTTCACAAATAACCTTACTCAAATCTTCTTTACAATTGAAGATAAAAGAGAAAAAACCATTCACCATTGGTGCAATGTCAACTTCTCCGTGTACAATCCATTTCTTTTTTATCATAGATCTGAGTGAATCTATATTTGGTCTAGCTCTTAGAAACTTTCCAACTAGGGTGAGTTCCAAGGATGATACTGAGAAATCAAGTAGAGGGTCTAGGATAAAAACTTGAAACTCACCTTTCTCCTAGCATGATTTAGATGTCACCGGTGGGAAAAGGGATTTCCCTATTGGTTTTTTCCCAAACAACGATGACCAGGTCCTTTGTTTGGGGGCCCCTGTCTGTTATTTGGAGTTCTTTTCTTTTTTATATTTAGCTTTATATTTCACTTTCTCCTTGTACTGTTCTAATGCACTTTTCAATGATGAGTTTTCAGCCCCACTATAGGGCTCATTAGCAGATGAAAACCTTCTTTTGTCTGCATCAGTCAGTAAACCTGACCCTCCACATTTTCCTTCTTCCTCTGCTATACCACCAAGATCTGTTCCTCCTACCAAATTCTCCCTGATTCTTTTCCCACTCATTCTGAATTCAAATTGTCTCCCTTGATGATCCTCCATCATATCCTCCATCTCAAAAATTCATATTGTGACTATATTATACTCATCCATGTTATTAGTATAAGGAAAGATTATTCTAAATGACTTAAGGATTAGATCTCATTGTGGAGTGATAAATAAAAGGCTTTCCCTTGATCCACCAATATATAGATTTTAGTACTAATCCTCAATAGGTGTTTCAATTATGGTCATTATGTATTCTTAAGAAATTTTAATGCTAGTGGCTCTATATCTATAAGGGGTGCTTCAACATGTTGATCTGCAAGAACTTTCCCCTTAATAGCTTTGCAGTTTACATATTCTATCAAAAAATCACTTAGAAACATGATCCATTTGGCCATTCAACCTTATAAATATATTTTATATAGTAGATAATTGAGTGTATCTACTTTTAAAAGGACCATGGTCTTGTTATTCAACATGTAATGGTGTAATTTCTAAGCTGTGAAAACCATAACTAAATAATATTTTTTAATGGGCATATAATTATGATCATATATGACAAGTTCATGACTTAGTTAGTACATAACATGATCTTTTATATTTTCATGGTGTTGAGTTATAAGTGCCCCCAAGGCTTTCTTTATCGATGATAGGTATAGAAGGAATGGTTTCCCTTGCATTAGAAGCAATAAAATTAGTGGATTTGCTAGATAGTCCTTTAGCTATTGAAATTATTTTTGATAATAATCATCCAAAAGAAATTTTAATCCTTTATTTAAAACATGTGTAAAAGGATGAAACTTGTTGACCAATTTAGATATGAATCACCTAATAGACTATATTTTACCCTATAAATTATGAAGCTGCTTCAAATTGGTTGGTGGTGGCATTTATGTTATGGCTTGTAATTTGGTTGGATAAAATTATATTCCCATGTGAGACAATAAATCCAAGATATTTTCTATAATTAACTCCAAAAACACACTTATTAGAGTTGATCCTATCTTGGTATTCATGTAGTCAATAAAATATCTTCCTCAATGTTGCTAGATGATTGACCCTGATCTTTGATTATCTTAGTATGTCATCAACATATTATTCAATAATATCATGCATCATATTATGAAATATTATCATCATGGATCTTTGATAGGTGCCCCTATGTTATTAGTACCAAACAACGTAACCTGATAATAGAATGATCCCCACAAGGTGGTGAATGTTGTTTTGAATTGGTCTTCTTGTGTGATTTGAATGTCATTTTAACCTAAGAATCTATACATCATTTAAAGAACCTCATAACCCATTGTTGAGTAAAAAATAATGTCAATGTTTGCTAATGGAAAGTTTTCCTTTGGGCAAGATTTATTATTTTCCCGAAAATTAGTATAGATTTTGATTCCTTCTAGCTTCTTACTGATGGGTACAATATTAAAAATCCATTCAAAGTAGTTGATTGGCATAGTACATCTTACTTCAAAGAGTTTAAATAAATCTTTATTGACTAATACACTAATGTGAGAATGCATTTTGTGTAACTTTTTTTTCACTAGTTTGGCATCAGGATGTACCACAAGGTGGTGAACAACCAAGGTGGGGTCTAAACTAGTCATGTTAGAAGAGGACCATGCAAATATATCTATAAATTTACTCAAAAGGGTTATAAGGACATCATGTTATTACATAGTGAGGGATGCACCTAATTTTATCCATTTCAAGTCATTTAGAGACCTGATGTTTACATCTGAAGTATCTTCAACTAGAAGGGTCAAACCATCTTCAAGAATAGTGGGCAAAAATTTGAACTATTTGTAATGTTAGAGTCCTCTATTAAGACTGGTTCTTCAAGTTTTCTTAGAAATGATGAATCATAATCACCTAATGGGAGGGATAGACAGGTAATAAATGATTTTTGGAAGTCCTAAATGGTGTGGTCAAAACCTTGTTGTTCTTCAAGACTAAATTTGGACCCGTAGGCAAGTTTACCATCATTAGTATCCTAAATGGTTTGCTAAAAATCTTCTTCTTCAAGACTAAACTCAGACCTATAGATAAGTTCATTTTTAGTAGTCTCCTAGTATATATTTGAATAAGTTTGAACACCCCCATCTAATGGTTCTTGAAATATGTTTTCACCACTAGACTAGTGTTTATATTTACTTTTTCCTTGGTTTGGAAGCACCTCAAAGAGGTTTTCACTTTGGGACCTCAATGTTTTATTTAATTATTTTTGGCTAAGGGTTTTTACCCACTTTCCAAAATAGGCTTCAATATCCAACTTGGTTTAAAACCCTTTTTTATGGTCTCTCAATAGAACATTATCCCTAAGGCTTAGAAAATTGTAGGTCTCATCATTCTAAAACTCATTAACTAGCATGTTGGATTCCTATTGGCCCTAGTCTATCAATTGGGGATATTATAATGGTAATAGATTATGATGAATTATT
The DNA here is from genome assembly GCA_037957365.1 of Torreya grandis. Taxonomy (NCBI): domain Eukaryota; kingdom Viridiplantae; phylum Streptophyta; class Pinopsida; order Cupressales; family Taxaceae; genus Torreya; species Torreya grandis. The sequence continues at coordinate 538,302 of JARHVA010008081.1, forward strand.
GTTTAAAGGGTATAAATGGACTTATTATAAAAAAAATTGTATGGACTAGTTCATCCAATAGGATATGATCAGACTTTACTTTATTTTCATCATCATCATCACTAGTCATTGATGATGGAACTCAAATAAGATATGTCGAATCACCCCCAAGTGGCTTAAATCCAAGTCCATAGGTTCCTTTTTAATCAGTCATAGAAATTAGATCAAGTGTTCCTTGTTTATTTGTCCTAAGGCCTCCTCCTTCATAATCATGGTTTTTCATGATCAGATTAAGAATGGGATACTCGAAATTTTTGTAACAATTAACCAATTTGTCATTATACAACCATGATTCATCTATTTCAAGAGGATATTTTTCTTGTCCAAAGGATACTATGAAAGTGATAGGAGGTGGACTATGTTGATGGAATTTTCCCTTTCTTTGCCATTACATGAATGGTTTGGCTTTTGATCTTCCAAAGGACTTTGGGTTCTATGCAATCTTTACAATGTGAAAGGTGTCATGGGTCATGTATTATCCTAGGGCATTATATGAGATAGTATAATGATTGGACATCTCAAGAGGTGGCATGTGGGAAAGTGAATCAGGTGTATTAGGGTTAATGCAATTGGCCTCTACTGAGTTAACAAGTATTTTCCTCCCCTTGTCCTCCTTGGTAACTAGATTCATGCTAAAATGGTAGTTATATCTCTTGTATTCATCCTTTAAATGTTTTAAATGTTCATATGGATGCAAATCTCCTAGAATTGTCACCTCTATTCCTGAATGGGATAGCTTGATATATTGGTGTAATGTCAATGGGATTATATGAATCTTGTGTATCCAAGGTCTACCCAAAATCATGTTATATAATAAGTTGAGATCTAATGCATGGAAAAGTGTATCATGGGTTAAGGGACTAATGATAATTAGAAACCTAATGGTGCCTTGTGATTCTTATTCTTCATTATCATAGGATTTTATGGTGATTATTTTTTCTTGGAGATCTATTTTTCTGTACCCAAGAATCTTGATGAGCTTAAGAGACATGATATTTAGGCCTGATGAATTATCAATGAGGACACATTTCAATTTATGCCTCATTAAGTAAAATTTAATGTATATTGGGTTATTATGAAGTGGGATAAGGGATGACATATCACATTTATTGAAGGTTACTTCTTGTCTTAGAGCTAGGTGTCAAACCAAATCTTGAAATTTATCAAGAGATATGTCATTTGGAACTTTGGATTGGCAAAGGAATTTTGTCAAGATATTTTTGTGGATAATAGACATTCATAATAAATATAAAATGAAGATTTGTGTTGGCATATTTTGCAATTATTCCACAATGTCAAACATGTTTTCTAGGACAACAAGAAATGGCTTTTTCTAAGGTAGAATGGTTGGTTGGTTGATGGGTGAAGTGGTAGATAGTTGTGGGCCTTTAATGGTAATCCTTAATTGTCAAGTTATGATTGTACAATCCACATTGGGTGCAAGACTAGTATTGCTAAAAAATGATGGTGGAGGGGATCTATATAAGATAAGTCTCAGTTGTTGATGCACATAAGCATGGTCATAGGTAAATGATGAGTTATCAATATAAGGCCCAAACATGGGAATCCCTATTTTTTGGTTCACTTGTGTGCAATACTAGGTCAAGGAAGGATTATTAGCATATGTTGGTTAATTGGGGATGATTATAATTGGTCTTGTCTAATTGGTACTTAGTTCTGGATTAATGGAAATGGTGTTAACAAAACCTCATGTAATATGGCCTACAACTGAGTTGTAGTCATGTACAATTTCATGGTAATTATATTAGTTCTTTACATCATTCTAACCTTGGTTCTATTTATTATTTTGATGTTTTTGGTTTTATTTGTTTGGACTTGGTTATTGATACTATTGTTGTTGTTATTTTACTATATACTATTATTGTTTTTGTTATTATTGGTTATTATGTTGAGGAAATGGATTATGATAACTTCAAAGGCTATAATTAGATGTTAAAGCTCCATGATCCAATGAGATCTATCCATTTTCAACCATATCCTCAATGACGTGTTTAATTTTTACACATCACTAAAAATTATGGCCACTAACCCAATGATATTTTCAGAATTCATTTGGCATATACTAATCCAGATAGGTAGCACCCTTGGGAAAGTCCTTCGAATAAGCCATCTAATCAAATTAGATGTGGAATTTTTTTAAAACATAGTGTTAATAGGCTCTCTAATATTACTAAAGGCTCGATGAGTAGGAATATTTATTCATAAAAGAGGGTTTTGTAATGGCATAGGTTATTGTACTTGTTGCATTTATTGCACTAGTCTAGGTTATTATGCTTATTGAAGAATTTATTGGTTAAAAGGTATGTGTTGAGGCATAGGATGTGTAAATGGTGTTTGCATTATTTGAAAATATCATGAATCTATTAATATTTTACTAAAAACATTCTTGTTGTCATTTAATTTATTGGGTCTGTCAGAGTTATTGACCTAGGTTTACTATGATGTTTGTGCTTGGACTTAATTTTTATTCTAGCTATTGTTATAAATTTGGTTTGGGCTTTGATTTGACAAGGTTAGTTTAATGATCCATTTTTTAATAAGTTCTCTCTTGATCAAAAAACCTTTGTCAATGATCTATTTAAATGTATGTGCACATTATAACTCCTAATAATAAGATATCTTGATGTGTAGATTTTTGGTAAACATAGAGGCTAGTTGTTTATCTAGTAGACTATGGGTAAATAAGCTTACAAGGGCTCTCCATCATTAAAAATAACTCACTAAGTTTTATCCAACTTTATATTTGGCTTGTGTTAAGTCTACCAATGAAATCTCATGCTCAAGATTGTAAGAGAAGTCTTGAAAAAAATTGTCTGAAAGATAATTAAAATTAGATACTAAATTCTTGAAAAACTTTAGGAACCACTCCAATGCTTACCCTGATAGGTTTATTGGAAAAAATAATAATAGGTAAATGTCATTATAGGACACTAGTTGGCACATAATAAATAATTCCATCAAATGGGCCTTGGGGTCACCTTTCCCCTTATATTTGTCAAACTTTGGTGGCTCATACCATGGAGGAAATGGTATCTAAAAGTACTCCATGTTTAAAGGGTAATATCACACATAATCTAACTTCAAATTTTTTGGTCTATTTACCTACTATAATGAGGGTAATTACATCATTTATTTGAGTTCCTGTGTGAGAAAACTAGTGGGATCATTGCCTTGTTGACATGGAGGATAGGCAATCAAAAATGGATTACTTTGACTGAAGTATGATGGAGGAATTTGTTGGAGAATGTTGGATTAGTTAGGGGATGAGAAAAGAACATACATACATGGATATAGATGAAATTATTAAAATTTTACTCATGGTTGTGTGATATTATGGTTCGGTTTAGGTATGTAGGCTTGATGTTTAGATTATTATGGTTGGGATAGAGGTATTTATCCATAATATGCCTATTGAGGTTTAATAGGGACATGATGTCAACTAGTCATACTTTGTTGATTAAGAGGGACTTGTGATCCAAAACACTATCATTGAACTTATGACATATTTTGGATGAAAGGTAATTGTTGCCTAATATGTACTTGAAGAACATTAGAACCTCTTTATTACATGAATCCTTATTAGGAAGTGGATGCATGTTATAGATTTGGCATCTATTACTGACCAATATTTATATGTTATTGGTTAGACATCATTTGGTTATGGATTATCATGTTAGTCTAAAATTGAAGAGATATGTCTAGTACTACCTAATGAGGTGGAACATTGGTTTCCCCCTATTGAGGTGGCAATATGTTTTGCCTCTACTATGTGGGTATGTTTTAAGTTACCTATTATTGTGGAAAATTACTCATCACCTATTGAGGTAGAGTAATATTCATCATATTCTACTATGGCATGGTATTGATCATTGGTTGACTAATTAATCCTTGATGTTGGGTGCTTGTAAATACAACTAGTTGAGGATTAGAAGTAGTTGGTTAAGGTTTGAAAGTATAAAATCTTACCCTTGAGATTGTGGACCACTTGTGAAATTATTTAAAGGCATATTTTATTAACTATTTATTTGTGTGCTAACACCACTTTGGTTTAAATTTGATATTACTAGCACATTGTCAACTATGTTATACTCATGAATTTATGTAGAAGTAGAATGCACTTCCTCAATGGTTAGGGTATTGAACATGTTTTCTCCCCAAGTGCTTTACATAATTAGGTCAAAACCCTTATTTTCTTGACCTATCAACTCAAATAAGACTCCTATTGAAGGAGTGACTAAATAAAAGGTGCATTTTACATGGCCATATGATTAAAGTGATGTGTTAGGTTTTGATATGTTTGGTATACTATTTGAATTTGAATGAAATGGTCCTCCATGAGGCCTCTTTATGTGACAAGAATTCATGGATCTTGATATGAAATCAGTATAATGGCATTAGGATTATTAAAAGAGGAATTTTCATTATTTTGATTGTAAGACATGTTGTAACTCCCTCTTACTAGACTTAGCAAGTTATCATGGGGAAAGTCTTCAAGAAACTAAGCCCCTACCTTTATGATTTTATTAAGATCATAAACTGATGGCATTATAATGTAGTAAAGTTGTTTTTGAACATTTTTTACAATTGAAGGTATGGTATCTAAATATTGAGTCATATATTCTTGGTCTTGATTCATATATGGAGGAGTTCTAACCAAATAATTGGCCAAAATATCTTGACTCTATTTCCATATTTGATTATTGTATGGTGGATATGAATTTGTTTCCAAAATAACATCATTTCCATAAGGGTATTGAACAAATTACTCTTATGCTATAATGTTTCCGTATCCTAGATTATACATTGCTCTACTACATGTATAATGATACATGGCCAGATCAAATAGAAAATATTTGCAATAAGAGTGGGCAGATTTATACAAACTCTAAAAAGATAAAAGGTTCAAACTAGGTCTAACTTGGTCTAAATTTAGAGATGTATCTCCAAAATGTTAATGCAAACATATGGTAAAAATAGTATAAAATAAAATGTATAATATTAAATTCTTCACAAAAACAAGGTCAAGTAAAAATAATTAAAAACAAGATGCCAAAGTCTAGGTCCAAAGATGTTCCAAATAGGTCTAAACTAGGAAAGGGAAAGGTTGTTAGGTATTTTGGCAAAACACGGTGTCAAAAACTAATCTCAAAATAAGTAATATGTTAAGACTTTTGGACAAACTTAATGTCAAAATATAGACTTCAAACAAAGGATGATTTTTAATCTAACAAACTTGGAACACTTTGGAATAAATAAGGCACTTGATTCTAGACATAAACATGATCAAATTAGTATGGGGCAATAAACAAAAAGAATTTGAAAATGAACTAATTTTCACAAATAAAGGCACAAAAAATATAGTTTTTGAATTTTAGATAAAAAATTAACCTATGTTACACAACCCAAAATAGAAATATTTGTGTATTAGCCCCTATAAAATGAGGCTTAAACATAAATCAATTAATGTTTGGGTCCAAACTTGGAAAAGTTAATTAAAGACTCAACTTAAGATAAATTAGGCTTTAATCACCAACAAGCTAGGAAAAATTGAATAGTGTAATGACACTAAAACAAATATCCAATAAGGCAAATGTTATTTGTTTAAATAATGGTAATTTGGATACAAGACTATCAAAGTTATTGCCAGAATCTGGATAATGTGAGTGCAATGAAGATGTGATCACACAAGATAAACAAGTGCACACCAAAAGATGCTAAAGCAATTTGACAATAACAAGAAGATAAATTACACAAGATAAAATGGAGAAAACCAAATCTAGATTAGCATGGAATGGCCAAAATGAGGACTACAAATAGGAGAGTATGAATGTAACTCCTCCACAAAAGGTGGACAAGGCACCCCAAGAATAGAATGCAACTCCTCCATGAAAGGTGGTGACAAGGTGCTAAGAATAGAGAAGTAACTCCCATCAAGGCAGTTACTTATGACATTCTTATGACACCTATGACACATCTATGACACACACCTCCACATAAGCTAGCCTATCCCAAAAATGTAGGAAAACTCCATGTATGCACAAGAAATACAATTTCCCTAATTAATAAATAGGGAAAAATAAAAACCTACACTAATACCCCCCATAAGCGCAACTTAGGTGGGCAGTGTGGAAATATAAAAAGGGTCCTGACAACTAGGCTTGATGAGGTACCCATGTACAAATGCAATCTCCCATAAGATAGAGAAAAGGAGAAAACCCATAGGAAAAAAACTCCCCCTAAAAGAGAGACATAAAAGAAAGAAGAGGCTAGAAGGCCCCCCTGAAGATGATGATGCTACAAATGTAGACCACACCCTAAGAAGAGCTTGTAGATGAAGGAACTTGCTCTCGATGAAAGGTTTGGTGAAGATGTCTACAACTTACTCTAAAGATTGGTAAAATATCAAGTCAATGACTTGAATATGAATAAGCTCTCAAATGAAATGCATGTGAATCTCAATGTGCTTAGTTTGCTGGTGTTGAACTAGATTCTTGCAAATCTGTATGGTACTCTGGTTGTCACAATAGATGATGGTTGGCTGCCTAATAGGAATGCCAAACTTAGAAAGAATCCCCTAAAGCCAAATAGCCTCAGTAGCTACATTAATAGCTCCCTTGTACTCTACCTCTATTTATGATATAGCAATAGCATTCTACTTCTTGCTAGACTAACTAATAGGACCAAAACCTAGAGAGAAACTGTAACCAAAATTGGACTTGTGAGTCTATGAATCACCAGCCCAATTTGAATCTGTATATCCAACCAAGTCAACATCTGTACCAAATCTGTAATGAATCTCGTATCTATGTGAACCTTGTATGTAATGCAAGATCCTCTTAGCTACTTTCCAATGTAGCTCATGGGGTTCCTACATGAATATGGAAACAAGTCCCACTATATATGAAATGTCAGGCCTGGTGTGAGTCAAGTAGATGAGACTACCAACAAGTTGGCGATACTAAGTGGCATCAACCAATGATGAAGAACAATCAGCCTCAAGCTTGACTCCTGAGAGTAAGGGAGTCAAAGATGGCTTGCAATCAGCCATATGAAACTAAGCCAATAAGTTGAGATCATACTTAGGTTGTGCAAGAGAAATCCTTGAATCTATCTGTGAGATCTCGATGCCAAGGAAGTAGTGCAACAAGCCTAGGTCTATCATGTCAAATCTATCCTAAAGAGATGCCTTCACCACTACAATAGCCGATGAGGAACTCTCTATGATCAAAAGGTCATCAACATATAGAACCAAAATCAAGAGTGAATCATCCTGCCATAAGAAGTAGTCATTGGGATCAGAATGGCACCTAGTGAAACCTGTTATGAGAAGGAAGGAATCCATCTTGGCATACCAGCTTGAGGGGCCTATTTAAGGCCATAGATAGATTTCCTAAGTCTGCATACTAAGGAAGAATCTTGAAAAAATCCTAGTGGCTACTCCATGTAGATCTCCTCCTCAAGGTCTCCATGAAGAAATGCACTCTTCACATCCATCTAATTGTTGGGGGATCAATCCAACAATGGATTACAATTGTGACAGCAATAAGCACAGAATTAAATCAGATTGACAAGTAATTAGAATGTTAAATAGCAAGAACAAGAGATACAAGAAAACACCCTGAAAACTTGTATTAACAAACTCTTTACAAAAGGAATACAATTGAAGAAAGCTTCTTTCTTCCATAGCTCTCCTAGATGTATGGATCTCTCACTAGATCTCTATTCCTCAAGAGCTCTCTCTCTCAAGAACAATCAACTCCAACAAGCCTGGATTGATTCAATTCTGTACTGTTCTTCTCATACAATGAATTACAATAATTCACCCAACTACAATAATCTACTACAAAGCTAAGAAGATCTAATTCTACATATAGAATTAGGAGACTTGAGCATGTACTTCCAACAAGCAATTAAGCCACTTGAACAAGGGCTCTAAAAATAGTATTGCTAATAATAGAGACATGAGCTTGAGACTTCAACTCAATCTTATCATGTAAACACTCGCTTCTGTCCACAGAAATAGCTTTCTGGACACGCAGGTAACCGACGTCGGTTCCTACTGCTTGTCTGTGACCACCGTCAATCGACTCTCTGCTGACGTTAGTGCCTCTGTAACTACCTGTGACCGACATTAGTCACTCTTGACCGATGCAGGTGTCTGTGTAGACCCGAACCTGATAAAGAATGCTCCTTGGTGAAGCTTTTAGCTCCACACCCTAACAATCTCCCACTTGGAGATAAATAGCTGCACCAGTACCTGTACAGCAACATCTTCTAGCTCCTCCATCTTCAACTCAATCATGAAGACCAACAGAAGTTGAATGAAGATTCAACTTCTCCTTTGTAATTGGCTTTGTTAACATATCAACAAGATTCCTATCTGTATGGATCTTCTCTAGCTTCAACTCACCATCTTCCAATACCTGTCATATGAAGTGATACCTTAGCTGTATGTGCTTTATTCTTGAATGAAAGGCTGAATTCTTAGCCAAATGGATTGCACTCTGACTGTCACTATACAATCTACAACTCTCATGCTCCCTACCAAGCTCATCCATGAACTGTGTCATCCATATCATCTCCTTGCTAGCTTCTGTGGCTGCAATATACTCTGCTTTTGTAGTTAACAAGGCAACAACCTTCTGCAACTTAGATATCCAGCTAACCACCATTCCACCTATAGTAAAAACATAACCTGTAGTGCTCTTCCTACCATCCAAATCACCTGCCATATCTGAATCTACATAACCATGTAGAGAAGTATCTGAACCTCCATAGCACAAGTGTTTACTGCTGGTTCCTCTCAGATATCTAAGGATCCACTGAACTGCTTTCCAATGTTCCTTACCTAGATTGGCCATATACTTACTTACAACTCCCACTGCTTGGGCAATATCCGGTCTAGTACACACCATTGCATACATCAAACTCCCTACTATGGAAGAATATGGAACCTTACTCATGTACTCTACCTCATCATATGAATTAGGACATTATTCTTTACTCAACTTAAAATGTCCAGCCAAAGGTGTGCTTACCGGTTTAGCATCTTGCATATTGAATCGTTTCAACACCTTGTCCACATAATCTTCTTGAGACAATATCAACCTGTGATTTTTTCTGTCTCTCTTAATGTTCATGCCAAGGATTTTCTTTGCTGCTCCCAAATCCTTCATAGCAAACGTTTGAGCTAATTTCACCTTAAGCTCTGAGATATCCTGCATGTGAGATCCTGCAACCAGCATATCATCTACATACAACAATAGAATAATATATCTACTATTATCAAATCTCTTGAAATACACACAATGGTCTGATTGACACCTACTATAGACATGCTCAGTCATAAACCTATCAAATTTTAAGTACCATTGCCTAGGAGCTTGCTTGAGGCCATACAAGCTTTTCTTCAACCTGCACACAAACTTCTCCTTACCCTTGACCTTGAATCCTTCTGGCTGTTCCATATAAATTTCCTCATCCAAATCTCCATGAAGAAACACTGTCTTAGCATCTAGCTGCTCAAGATGTAAATCCTCAAAAGCAACCAAAGATAATACAACCCTTATTGAAGTCATTTTAACAACAGGAGAAAAAATCTCACCAAAGTCAATACCTGGCTTTTGTGCAAATCCTTTTACCACTAATCTGGCCTTGTATCTCATATGTCCATTTTAGCCTTCTTTCAACCTATAGGTCCATCTATTCTTTAGTGTTCTCTTACCAGCTAGCAATTCAACCAAATCCCATGTTTGGTTCTCTTTTAAGGACTCCAACTCCTCAACCATGCCACACTCCCACTGACTCTTGGACTCCACCTATATTGCTTCTTCAAAACTCTCTGGTTCTCCACCATCAGTTAGCAATAAATAAAATAAAGAAGGAGAATATCTAATTGGAGGCTTACTCACCCTTTCTAACCTCCTGATGGGTGTCTGAGACTCGTCTACAACACGCTGTCCACCCAAATTCTCTGACAGTGACCAACCTCAGTCACCTGCAGACATGTTACTAGCCGACGCTGGTTTTGCCTGACTGACATACCTGTACAGCCGACGTCAGTCTCTGTATGGCTGACGCCGGTTTTTGTCCTACCGATGTCAGTTCCTAACCTACTGACGTCGGTCTCTATGTTTTCTTGCAAGTGATTATTTCTTTTTCCCACGAGCTCATCTTGGACTTTCACCTCATCCAATTCACCATTGCTCTGCTCAGACTGATTCAACTTCCTTAGCTGATCACAATACATCACTCTTTTGTTGAAAACAACATCACAGCTCCTAATTACCTTGTTAGTTTCTAGATTCCACAATCTATAACCAAAATCATCTGAGCCATAGCCAATAAACGTGCATCTCATAGACTTAGCATCAAGCTTCTTTCTATTTTCCTTATCTATATGCACAAAGGCTTCACAACCAAAAACTTTGAGATATGAGAGATCAACCTTTTTACCTATCCATGCCTCTTCTAGAATACCACCATCTAGAGCTATAGAGGGTACTCTGTTAATCAGGTACACTGCAGTGTCAACAGCTTGTGCCCAAAACTGTAAGGGCAAACTGGCATGCAATCTCATACATCTTGCATGCTCCATTATTGTCATGTTCATCCTTTCAGCAATACCATTCTGCTGAGGTGTCCTTGGAACCATCCTTTGACTATGAATTCCATGCATGTAACAATAATCTCTAAACTTATGACTGCAGAACTCACCACCATTGTTTGATCTCAGGCACTTTAATCTTTTACCTGTTTCATTCTCAACCATAGCTTTCCAAACCTTAAAAGTCTCAAATACATCAGATTTCTTTCTAATACAATAGATCCATACGTTACTTGTAGCATCATCTATGAAAGATACATAGTACTATGATCCTCCAATGGAAGCAACTTGAGTTGGTCCCCACACGTCTGTGTGAACGAGCTCCAACTTATGCCTCTTCTTAGTAGACCCAGTTTTGAGAAAACTAACCCTTTTCTATTTTCCAAATACACAGTGCTCACAAAACTCTAGATCTATGCCTTTTAAATCTAAAAGCATACCTTTGGACTTAAGAATTGACATCCCCTTCTCACTCATGTGGCCAAGCCTTGAGTGCCACAATTTAGCATCCACATTTAAAGTAGATAATACAGAAGGAGATTTGTTAGTAACACAATTACACAAATAGAGAGTACCTTCTCTCTTACCTCTGGCCATAACAAGTGCACCCTTGGTCACCTTCCAAGATTCTGCTGTGAGAGTTACTGTACAACCCTCATCCCCTAGCTTTCCTACAGAAATCAAATTTCTCTTCAAGCTAGGAACATGCATCACATCTCTCAACACCCATGTGTTGTTATTCTGCATCTTCAGCTACACTTTACCTTTGCCAATTATTTTACAGGGCTCATCATCCCCTAGATACACTATTCCAAAATCTCCATGGATATAGTCACTGAAATATTCCCTGTTAGGAGTAGCATGAAAAGATGCACCAGAATCTAATACCCAATATTCTATATTATTATGTAGAGAGAAAATTAAAGCATCTTGTGCAATACCTACAATCTTGGCTTCTTCCTTTCCTTCGTGTTGATTGTCCTCCTTAGGTCTTGACCAACAATCTCTGCTTATGTGCCCCATCTTTCCATAATTCCAGCATTGTGGCCTTCTGCCATTTTTGGATTTAGATCTGCCTTTCCCCTTAGATTTGGATCTTGATCTGCCTTTCTTGCTCTTCTCTTTCTACCTTCCCCTGCTCTCAAAACTTAAAGCATTCCCAGATGCCTCTTCTGTGCTTTTTCTGCATATTTCCTCATTCAAGATAACACTAACAACATCCTCTACTTTCAAAATATTTGATGCAAATGTAGTATTACTTACTGCCATTACTAAGCCATGCTAGCTTTCAGGCAAAGAACATAATATCAAAAGAGCTTTTATTTCATCATCAAACACTATATTCACTGAACTTAACTGATTCACAATTCCATTGAAATCATTTAGATGAGTAGAAATAGATCCACCTTCATTAATATGCAAATTAAATAACTGCTTCATAAGATATACCTTATTGGAAGCTGAGGGTTTTCATACAAATTTGCTAACGTAGTCATCAACTCTACCGTAGACTTTGCCTGTGATAAATTAGATATCACAGTGGATGCTAGACTCAGTCTTATAGACCCTAGAGCCTTTCTGTCAAGAACTTCCCATTCTTCATCCTCCATGTCTTTGGGCTTCTTTGCAACACCACCTAATGGTAAGTAGAGATCTTTCTGATATAGATAATCCTCTATCTGCATTCTCCAGTGTTGGTAATTGTTGCCATTAAACTTTTCCATTCTCAATTTACTTTCATCTGCCATTACTTCTCCCACTCAAATAGAAATCCCTGTAGAAACTCCTGTAAGAACCTGTAATCAATACACACTACACAGATCTGAACCACCTATTAGTGAACCTGAACTTTGATACCAATTATCAAGCTCTGAACCTGTAACCAAGGCTCTGATACCACTTGTTGGGGGATCAATCTAATAATGGATTACAATTGTGACAGCAATAAATGCAAAATTAAATCAGATTGACAAGTAATTAGAATGTTAAATAGCAAGAACAAGAGATACAAGAAAACACCTTGAAAATTTGTATTAACAAACTCTTTACAAAAGGAATACAATTGAAGAAAGCTTCTTTCTTCCACACCTCTCCTAGATGTATAGATCTCTCACTAGATCTCTATTCCTCAAGAGCTCTCTCTCTCAAGAACAATCAACTCCAACAACCCTGGATTGATTCAATTCTGTACTATTCTTCTCATACAATGAATTACAATAATTCACCCAACTACAATAATCTACTACAAAGCTAAGAAGATCTAATTCTACATATAGAATTAGGAGACTTGAGCATGTACTTCCAACAAGCAGTTAAGCCACTTGAACAAGGGCTCTAAAAATAGTATTGCTAACAATAGAGATGTGAGCTTGAGACTTCAACTCAAACTTATTATGTAAACACTCACTTTTGTCCACAGAAATAGCTTTCTGGACATGCAGGTAACCGATGTCAGTTCCTGTTGCTTATCTGTGACCATCGTCAGCCGACTCTCTGTCGATGTCAGTGCCTCTGTAACTACTTGTGACCAACGTCGGTTGCTCCTAACTAACACTGGTGTCTATGTAGACCTGAACCTGATAAAGAATGCTCCTTGGTGAAGCTTTTAGCTCCACACCCTAACACTAATGTATATCCCAACCATGTGCTACGGTAATAGCCAAGGTGAGTTATATAGAAGTCATCTTTGCAATGGGTGTAAAGGTCTCTTAGTAGTCAATGCTTGCCACCTGTGAGAAACCCTTGGCAACCATTCACACTTTATTCTTATCAACTAACCCATCAGCTACAAACTTGGTTCGATATATCCACCTACATCAAACCATCTTTCTTCCCTTAGGAAGTGAAGTCAAATCCCAAGTGTGATTGTTGATTAAGGAAGAATATTATTCCTCCATAGCATTATCCAACTCAGGTACCCTCGATGCCTCTCAGAAAGTTTGTGGATCCAAAACAATAGCAAAGAACGCATGTGGATCTCTCTAAAAATCCCCTTAGTACACCTATCATCTGTGGGATCTCCTACCCAAGTGCCAACACTCTCAAGTGTCTATCTAGCCCAAAGTGGCCCAAAAGTGGGTGAGTCAAGTGCTAACTCCTCATCCTCTGACTGACTAGAGGTGGATGACTCTGCATCACTGTTCTCACTGTCTAAACTCAAAGAAGAAGAAGATTACTCTAGCTTAAGAACTTACTGTGGCTGATCTGAATCTGATGAGGAATCATCATGAAGAAATAGATCTGATAAGGGAGAAGTGTCAAGTGTTGAGTCTCTAGGACTCTCTTGAAAATGGACACTTCTCTCGATGAACAACTCATGTGTGACTAGATCTAGAAGGTGATATCCCTTAATACCATCTAGATATCCTAAAAAGATGCAAGGCTTGGACTGATGTTCCATAGCTTTGTGTTTCTTCTTTGGAATGCAGGCCATGGCTAGGAATCTAAAAACTTTAAGGTGCTCAACATTAGGTTTCCTTTTATTCCAAGCTTCAAAGGGTGTTATCCCTTTCAAAGCTTTGTGAGGAACCCTGTTCTAAATGTAGTAAGCACAATTAATGGCTTTGGCCCAGTATTATGGTGTTAGGGATTTAGAGTAAATCATATAGCTACCCATCTCTTTCAAGAACCTATTCTTGCATTCTGCAACCCCATTCTATGAAGGACTATAAGTGACTATGCACTACAAATCAATCCCCTCTGTGGTGAAAAATTGCTCAAACCTGATTCTAACATACTCCCATCCATTATTAGTTCGAAGAACCTTGATGGATTTCTCACTCTGTTTCTCAACAAGAGCCTTCAAGTCTAGAAAATTTTCAAATACTTCAGACTTTTGTTTGAGAGAATATATCCAAGTGTACCTAGAGAAATCATCAATGAAAGTGAGGATGTACTTGGCCCTTGTGAAAGATGGGTTGGGAAAGGGTCCCGATACATCACTGTGGACTAACTCCAAAGGTTGTGAAGCCCTCCAAGCTTTGCCTTTGTCAAATTTTGCTTCAGGATGCTTCCCAAGGGAGCACCCCTCGCAAAGTCCTTTTGAGAATTGGATAAGAGGCAAGCTAATGACCATGTCATTTTTACAAAGTTACTCAAGATAGTGGTAGTTAAGGTGGCCAAACCGCTCATGCCACAATTTGCTAACTCCATCTAAATGAGTCAAAAATGTTGTAGGAGAAGAATCTAATGCAAAATGTGAAAAGGTGTATAACCTAGCTTGGTGATCTGCCCTTCCCACTGCCATTGTAGTATCACTATGCAACTCTCTGATAGACATTGAATCTGGTGAAAACTCAACTCTCATGCCCTGACCAATGTGAGTGATTTGGTACACTGATAAGAGATTGGTTGAAAGAGAATGAACACTTAGAACATTATTTAATGTTCCTCCTTCCATTTCAACTGACCCTCTCCCTACAATAGAAATTGATGTGTCATCACCCAAACTAATTAAAGTCATGCTACAAGGCTCTAAAGATGAAAACTCAACTAGTGAAGAGCCCATGTGGTGAGAAGCACCTAAGTTGATGACCCATGAAAATGTGGAAGCTGCTATAGCTATAAGGGCCTTTCCCTTTTCTTTCTCCTTACCCTTGCCCTTTGCCTTAGTAGAATCTTGGGTAGATGAATTCTGCTTGATGGACTCTGAAACACCTATGTTGTTCTTCTAGAAGATGAGTTAGGTGATCTATTTGTTTCTTCATGTATTTGTGTTAATCATGCCCTATCTTTTTACAATATGCACACTTAACCTTCTCCTTCTTAGGTTTAACATTGGAGGATGAAGACTCAGTGTTGTTTTTGGCAGGATTGGTGTTTTCTTTCTTCTTCTCCTAGTCCTTGTTCTTTTTCTTCTTCTCCTTTGTTGAAGTCTTATCCTTACCATTTCTAGATATCAAGGCTTGGGGTTGAGTAGACTTCATTGTGCCCATCTAAATTAGCTTATCTTGTTCCCTAGTCAAGTTGGCAATGAATGAATCCAAAGAAGGCATTTTCCATGTAGTGCCAAGGACACTTTTTATGGCATGGAAAGTGGAGACAAAGACGGAATAGCTTAAACCTAACTTTGTGAGAATAGAAAGAATAAGTTGATCGTCTTTCTTCTCTATCCCACACTCTTTCAATTGAAATCTAAGGGCCTTAAACTTAGTGAATAAGTCCTGTAGGGTGTCAAACTTGCTAGGACTTAGACTTATGAATTAATTTTTGAGCTCATGACCTCTCATCTCATCAAGCTTCCTAAACAAATTTTCTAAGGTGTCCCATATGTCATTAGGAGTTTGGGAGGATTCTAAGTGGAAGAGAAGTTCTAGAGACATAGACAAGCTCAATAACCCAAAGGCTTCATCACTATAATTGTACCACTTAACCTTTTCAGCATCTGTGTTGGGTTCTACTTTTGTACCCATGGTGATCCTATACAACCCTTTGCTTCTAAGAATAATTGAAATTTTAACTTTCTATTCATGATAGTTGAAGGGTGTTAGGGGTTTGAGTTGAAAAGAATCCATTTTTTTAGCTAAATTTAGGTGAAGTTGTGTTGATTGCAAGTTGCGAATGTATGCAGAACGGAGAATGAAAGCAAGTTGTGAAAATTAATCACATCCCCCAAAATATTTATCCCCCCCAAAATATGCAAGTGCATGCTCAAAAGACATCGAACTCAGCCAAAAATTCATCTTAGAGCAATCAGTGCAAGACTAAAGCAAACAAGACGTCAGACTCAGCCGAAAATGCATCCCAAGAGACCCAAATTTTTGGCACTTTATAAACTAGTGCATTTTTAAAAAATAACAAGTTTATACTATGGATAATTGAATTACAAGCATTTTTTTCAAAAAATGGCACCCAAAAATGAGCTACCATTTGCAAGATTTTAAAGTTATAATTTTCTCGTAAACTAGTATTTTTCCAAAAAAAACTAAAACATTAAAAAAATACCTATTATGGAGAGATAAAGTGGTCTTCCAACCACTCATTAGATTTGGCACAGAATGAAAAATTCAAATGAGGTTTTTGTGAGGGGGAATTGGCCTCCTACCAACTTGGGCCTCACCCTTCGTCTTCGTAGGTCAAAGATACAAGTTGAAATTAAACCTCTAAACTTCCTTTTTGAATGCTAATTTCAAATTTGATTTTAAATCAAACATCAAAATTACTGATTTAGATTAGAATACTTTAAAAAAATGTAGATACACCAAATGAACAGTAAGAGAGAGATGGAAGGGCCCACCACATGGCATTGGAAGCCAAAAAGGAGCCCCATTTTTTAGAAAACAAGAAGTTGGATGTGTCAAACAAGACACCTCAGCCGATGCAAGGTCTGATGGCTGTCAGATGGTGCTATGATTGATGCAAGGACAAAATAAGAACCCTGCTAGAAATGTCATACCCCTAGTGCCTTGCTGGAGAAAGCCCAGAAATTAGGCGCAGAGAGAAATATGTTTGCAAAAAAAGACAAACCTTCAGACTACACGTCATACAGCCTAGTCATGGGTGAAGCTTAGCACAATAGAATAGAAGAAGGTGTTGTAGAAGACTCAGTTTGTTGCTAGAACTAAAGGCACCCAGCTGGAAGGAGTGTGGTGCAGTAAGTAAAAGTGCACCATACAGAAGAAAACTTGATGCAGAATGCAAAAGCATGGCGTACAGAGTGCAGAAGTGCACCATACAGACTGGGTAGTGGCTGAACACTATGGAGTAATAGGCTGAAAGGTGGCATGGAGTAGCTAGAGTGTCCTCTTTCTTTCCTCAAGTGGGAAAGCTCTAATACCATATCAGAGTTGTTGCTAGAATCCGGATAATGCGAGTGCAATGAAGACGTGATCACACAAGATAAACAAGTGCACACCACAAGATGCTAAAGCAATTTGACAATAACAAGAAGATAAATTGCATAAGACAAAATGGAGAAAACCAAATCTATATTAGCGTGGAGTGGCCAAAATGAGGACTACAAATAGGAGAGTATGAATTTAACTCCACAAAAGGTGGACAAGGCACCCCAAGAATAGAATGTAACTCCTCCATAAAAGGTGGTGACAAGGTGCTAAGAATGTAGAAGTAACTCCCATAAAGGGATTTACTTATGACATTCTTATGACACCTATGACACATCTGTGACACACACCTCCACATAAGCTAACCTATCCCACAAATGTAGGAAAACTCAATGTATGCACAAGAAATACAATTTCCCTAATTACTAAATAGGGAAAAATAAAAACCTACACTAATAAAGACAAGACAAGTCTATTGAAATAATTTGAGTATCATAGTGATGTTATCAATCCCAAAAGATGTGATGATCATTCATTTCAAATAAATATAAGGAATGAAACTTGAATTGATTCAGGAAACATAATGTTACCCATTTCAACAAAGTGACACACTCAACATTTTTGACACAAAAAGTTTTCTAAGTTAAATGAAGGTGTCAAACAAATGACATAACACCTATTGAAACAATGGAGTGATTCAGACAAACAAAATCATTCATGTCATGGTATAAACAACAAATTTTTAAATATAACACACCAAGAAATTAAAAAATAAATGATAGAAATATAATTAAGTATATCATCCTAAATCCTATCAAGGTGTGGTAAAGTGGGGTTGACTAAAACTTACAAGTTATGATCATCTAGATTGATCTTAAGTGTGGCTAACACAAGAGAATCATCAAATCAATTAAGTTAATATTGATCAACTTTTCATGTATGGGTCTATTATTTTACATAATGATACCATCATTAGATTTATTAGTGGTATCCCATATATGACCATACCTGACTCAAGCCTTCATTACTAAAGGAGAGGTTAGATGTTCAACCCCCTATCTATAGAAGTATGTATTCCCATCTTTGTATATTCTATCATGGAACATGGTTGAAACACTATTGGGAGATGAATCCCTAGGTCAATTCTTCCCTATAGAACTTGTGAGAGGTAATGACATCCCCTTTAAAATCCAAAATGCATGAAAATAAAGACTAAGTAGAAAGACTTTAGGGTTGATTTTAGATCACCTAAAACTATGTAGGTTTTGGGGAGAGCCTAGGAAAATTTCTTTCTATGTCTTGGACTAGGAACTAAATACAATGAAAAGGCACTTTTGATTCCATATAGAATATGGGGGAGAGATTACACATTCTATTAGAAAACAACAAACATTAAACATTTTTCAAGTAATTATTAGTGAAGTTTGATTTTAGGCACAAAATTGAAATGTGATGATTTTCTTTACTTGTCCCCTTGGCTTATGTGTAAAAATTTGAAATAAATTGCATGAAACCAAGTAATAAAAACCATATAGTTCATTTTAATCCCCAAAACACAAATTTTTAAGATTTATCCTAAGTTAATTCTTAAACATAAACTAAAGTGTTCAAGACTTAGCCATTATTTTTAAGCACCAATAATGAAGTGTTTTAAAACATCAACAGTCTGAACTCCTTTTAAGAACCAAATATCAAATGTGTAAGATTTAACATGTTCATTTTAGGTTCCAAATTTAAATGTGCAAAATTTGACTAATTCTTTTTAAAATCCCAAAATGAAATGTTTGATTAGTCTAAACAAGCAATTTGGTGTTCCAAATCACATCAATGACTTGTAATTGTTAGAAAATAATGTCTTGCTTTGAAGCACTTTTTTGGATGGTAAAATTATGATTGAAATTTATCTCTTAAGTTTTATTTTTTGACACATAGTGACCATGGATGGTCAGAGATGATCAATGCCAATTCAAGGTAATCATGGCAATCACTTCATAGAGAATAGATGTCAATCATGAAGAATCAATGTCATCTAATTAAGACCATCATCGATCACCTATGGACCTAAATTCAAAACCACAAAAGATAAACATGTTAAGCTAGGCCTTAGATAAAAATTTAAGAAAATCTTCAAGGCAAAGTATAGTCAAAAAGTTTAAAGGAATTTGAATCCAATAAATCATGAAAAAGATTGATAGAAAGAATCAAAATGCAATATTTATTAATGTTTTCCACCTATAATTTGACCATTGATGATTATAAAAAAATTGGCATAGTTAGGAAGAACCATGTTCGACTTAGGCTAAATTAATTCTAGTTGCACTTGACCATCCCTGGTCTCTATGTAGATCTGATAAATACAAAGAAAGTAAAATATGGCCAAACCAAGGTTAGAAATATAATTCTAAAGAGATTCAAGCATCCATTTCTTAGTTTTTGACTTGCATATTGATCTCCATGCTAAGTGGGGTTTTCACTATCCCACTAGGCATGCCATTTGTGATTAAGGAATCTAAAGGTGGTTAGATCATATGTTCACTTCACAATAAAAAGAAATCAAAATGAAAAAAATAGACTAACAAGCATAAAACTATCTTACCTAGATCAAAGGGAGAAGTATAGTGAATATGAATAATTGACAAAGCACAACTAAAATGCAAGAAAACATACCTTCCTTACCTTCCTTGAATACTCCAAGATATTTCTTCATTTTTTTAGCTTGACTTGTGCTCAAGAGATATTTGGAAAATGGAGTTGTGTAGCTCCTTCTCCCCTTAGCACCATGGTTGGATTTGTATCTTTATGTGTCTCAAAGTGGATTGGATGGGAATTTTGGCATTATAACTCTATATATTTCAATATTGTCATAAAACCTGTATTATAACATTACTTTATCCAAGCTCTCCAAATAGAGAGGCAAATACTTATATTTATAGGTTTGGCAAAAGGATTGGAATGAGTTAAATCCTAACATAGGTTTTATAAATTAACCCCATTAGAGTTAAAAGGTGTCCAAACCTCATTATTATCATGGAAT